>CAVNYN010287124.1:0-11902 GCA_963692815.1 Nyctanthes arbor-tristis
AGACGTGTGCTCTTCCGATCTCTCGCAACCACTGCTGCCCAGCGACTAGCGCCAACAATCACGGCAGCAATGCGGTGGTAGTGGGCGCGCACGACGGGTTGGGCAGCAACGCGGTGGTAGGCTCAAACGGCGGGTGGTGGGTACTCAATGGCAGCAGTGCGGTGGTAGTTGGCGGGCGTAGTGGGTGCTGCTAGCGACCATCGCCAACAGACACGGTGGTGGCGCTGTAGTGGGGCGTCCAACGGATGGTGGGCGGGTTGTGGTGGGGGCTGCGGCGGTTGTGTTTGACTTTAGCAGCTGGGGTTATATATATCTAAATATATTACGCATGGAGATATTTATATACACACACATATATAACCTAGATATAAATAAATAAATTAATATTAAAATCAATTATAATGATTTATTAAAATAATATAATTAATTAAAAAATGAAAAATGTATAAAAAAATAATGGCATGAAAACTAGACAATAGAGTATAAGTGCAAATAGTTTGATATCATAGTGTATAAATGATATAACAAATAAAAAAGGGGTATAATGTTTAATTTCCTCGAGTAAAGTCATAGGAAAGTTTGCCTATAATGTAAGGGAAATTTACACCTAATGTCTCTAACATTTCGATAATTAATAAATCACGCCTTCAACCTTTATTTTTGCTTTGTGAGAGTCCTCAACCTTTAAACAAATCACCATTTACGTCTCTACTAACGGATTCGGTCCGATTTCAGCATTTATACTGTCAGAAATGATAGCAAAAGTGCTACCATTTGCTGTCATTTCCGGCAGCATAGGGGGAAGACTCGCCTTAACAAAAGACTGCGGGAAATGGCAGCCTTAAGAAAACGAAAAGGGGAGAGTCCCCCTCCTACATTTTTCCTTTTTTTTTTTAAATTCAAAATTAGATGGTCAACGATGAAATCAGATGGAATCCGTTAGTATGGACGTAAATGAGGATTTGTTTAAAGCTTGAAGACCCCCTTCAAGGAAAAATAAAATTGGAAACGTGGTCTATTAATTGTCGAAATGTTAGAGACGCTAGGTATAAATTACCTACAACGTAAAGATGATTGAATTCTGTAAAAATACACTGCAACTTTTTCAAAGTCTCAAAAAATACTACAAAAGAGCCTTTTTTAATGGAAGGACTTTCGGCTAGCAGGTTGATCACATTCCATACCCACCCCACGAGATTTTAGATCATCCCAAACCCGCCCCTAAACTCACGAGTTTGTGGCGCAGGCACAGGGGATGGATTTTAAGACCCATCAGTGACCCATTTATTTAAATTTTCATTTTTCAAATAAAATTTTTTATTCATGTATATAATGTTTAACTAAGATGAGATTTCCAAAAAAAAAAAAAAATTCAAAAATGGCATTGTATTGTTGTGGCATATTAGCCTGACAATTTTACTATGAATAGTGAATACTCGAATTTGAATTTAACCTTGACGTTTTAATTTTTCAAAATTCATTGGTTATCCTTGCCTAGTACCTGCCTCTAACCTATCGTGGGGGGGGGGGGAGGGGGGTGAGTTATTTGCCCCGTGTCCACCCCAAGAATCCAATTAAGCCGCAAGGGATTCTGCCGGGTTCGTAGGTAAAGGCTCAAGTGGCCGTCCATATTGCTTGAAGTATGAGATTCTTATTCATCTTACAAGCCTAAAATTTTATATTTTTACGGGTTAAAAGAGAGTCACAATTAGGATTATATTCCGTAGATTTATCCAATAGGGTCAAATCAAAATATTCTCCCACGCCATACTTGGCATGATTCTGTGTGGTGGTGGTGATTATGATGATGATGATGCTGATAAACTGGAGTCTAAACTCAATTAATAATTAGATAGTCCTAATATAACATCACCTTATCTATTGATGTCTTTTATTTCAGGTATGAGAGAAGCTTTGTTCTTATTCATTCTCGATCATGTTATCAAGATCAATCAGTGTCATCTTACAATGCAGTTTTAATAGCACAACACCATTTTTTTAGAACGGAACAACACAACACCACCAAATTTATCACCAACTATAAAGGATCTTTTTATTTTTTTTCTCTATAAGTACTAAACAAATAAATTACAACCTAATAACAGGAAATCTTTAAATGTCCATGGTGGACATTGTGAAAAATATCCACATCCAACCATACATGGAAAAGTATCCCACTAATGAAAAATATTTAAAATATGGAATACTTAATAGTACATGGTTGGATGTAGACATTTTTCACGATACTCACTATAGTTATTTGACAATTATTTGTTTATCCACCCATCTGCCCACTAAGATTTTTATTTTATCGTTAGTTTCTTCCAAAAAATTGCAGCTACTTTCCACCGTGAAAATATTGGTATTCTAGTAATTATAGAGCTGACATTCTTGTTCCTAAAATTTGAATATATTCCAGCGCATAAAGATAAAAAATAGGGTTATGTTAACACTACAATTTTCACTAACTATACCACATTTTATTTATGTTTCATATCATTTAATTTTAAAGATTTTTGTATTTCCGTCCTCAAATTTTTTCGATCACAATTTTCTTGTTCATCTTGTCTTGATATTATTACTTGTATAAAATGATAGTTTCTTTGTGAGAACATTTCTAAAAGTACTCTCCAAATCATTTAAATGTGTGAACAAGTGATAACCTATATATATATATATATATATAAAATAATGACACTTAAGTTGCTTTCTTATTTTTCCGGCCTATTTCAGTGTTGTAACTGTCGTGGTCAATCTTTTGCGGTACCTTTTGTGATGTGACCGCACTACCTCCTACTACAACCCATTTGATTTTTGGGCTAAGTGCATTGTTTTCCCGAGCCCAAAATGGACTATCTTGTATAGAAAAAAATTTTAACTGTAATCGGGCTTAAAATCAATAGTTAGGCCAATAAAAATTATGTTACATGCATTTAAATTTCCACATTTATAGACGTGTGCTCTTCCGATCTTATTATATTCTTAATCCGATGTAGGATTTCATTCGCCTTAAATCGCATATCTTCCATTTTAATTTTATAAAGTACATCCTCAGCCGTTGTTTATTATCAACCCGATGTGGGACACAATTCAATTCTCTTTGAAAATTACATCCACTTTTATAATACCCAATCTTTTTATATTTTATTATGTAATCTGATGTGGGAGTCTGTACATCCGAATATGCACATATTATTATATATATTTATTTTAAAAGGACACCCATATTAGATTTATGTTTATTAGTTATTACATGGATATCTCTTTATTAGATAATATTACATTCTTAATCCAATATGGGATTTCATCTGCCTTAAATCACATATCTTCCATTTTAATTTTATAAAGTACTCTCACAGCTGTTGTTTGCTATCACTCGATGTGAGACACAATTTAATTCTATATATATATATATATATATAAAGGCACTTAAATTGCCTTCTTATTTTTCCCGCACAATTTCAGTGCTGTAACTGTCGTGTTCAGTTTTTTGCCGTACCTTTTATGATGTGACCACACTAACTCCTACCATTGCCCATTTGATTTTTGAGCCAAGTGCACTATTTTTCTGAATACAAAATCAACTATCTTGTATAGGAAAAAGCTTTTAACTGCAATTGGACTGAATATCAATAGTTAGGCCAATAAAAATCATGTTACATGCATTTCAACTTCTATTTTTATATAGATTCAGCTAAATAACATTATATTTTTAATCCGATGTGAGATTTCATCCGCCTTAAATTACATATCTTCTATTTTAATTTTATAAAGTATACCCTCAACCGTTGTTTGCTATCAACTCGATGTGAAACACAATTCAATTCCCTTTAGAAATTGCATTTCTAACATCTATTTTTATAACACTCAACCTTTTTCTATTTTGTTATGTAATAAGATGTGAGAATCAGTACATCTTAATATGCACATATTATTATATATTTTTGTTTTAAATGACACCCATATTAGATTTGTGTTTATTAGTTATTAGATGTATATCTCTTTATTAGACAATATTATTATATTCTTAATTTGATGTGGGATTTCATCCTCCTTAAATCGCATATCTTCCAGTTTAATTTTATAAACTACACCCTCAATTATTGTTAGCTATCAACCTGATGTGGGATACAATTTAATTCTCTTTAGAAATTACATTTCTAATATCCACTTTTGTAACACTCAATCTTTTTCTATTTTTTATGTAATCTGATGTGCGTATCTGTACATCCTAATATGCACATATTAGATTTGTATTTATTAATTATTACATGTATATCTATTCATTCGTCAATATTATATTCTTAATCTGATGTAGGATTTCATCCGCATTAAATCACATATCTTTCATTTTAATTTTATAAAGTACACCCATAACCGTTGTTTGCTATCAACCCGATGTGGGACACAATTTAATTTTCTTTGAAAATTGCATTTCTAATAACCACTTTTATATTTGTTTTAAAAAGACACTAATATTAGATTTGTATTTATTAGTTATTATATGGATATCTCTTTCTTAGACAATTTGTAAAATTTCCAACGACACCTCTAAAAAAATAAAAAAATAAATCCGACCCCCTGAGAAAAGTTCCTGGCTCTTCTCCTATTTTTCCCTCCAATTTAAGCTACAAATTCCCTTCTATTTTTTCTCATCTTTCCCTTTTGAGTGCCTGTGGATTTTTATTTCCTAATCTACTGATCTAATTATTAATTATCTTCGTGCTTTTGATGATTTCCTAATTCACTGTTCTAAAATCTCTACCATACGCATTTTAATTTCCTGAATCAACGCTAAAATCTTTGTGATAATGCATTTTAATTTACTAAATCAATGTTAAAATCTTAGCGATTTATTTCCCTTGATAAAGGAAAGTTCACATGGACTTGGATTATTAAGTTCAGGGTTCGATTGGCTGAGAATTTTGTCTAGATGCTACGGTAGATTTAAGAATTTGGTCTAAATACAGATCGGAAGAGCGTCGTGTAAAGAAGATATTAGACAAGTAGAAAAATATTGAAATGGTGAAAGAATTAGTTAGATTATCCATTTTTAAAAAATTCCGTCGTCTGAATTAAAATTTCAATAAATCTTTCAACTATTTATTTTTCTAAATTATCTTTACTATATGAATTCAATATATGGCACAATCTCTCTTATTTATAGTGTAGATCTATTAGTTCATAAAAAATTTCAGATCTTATTCAATATAGATATTATATTGTCATATCTTTTATTGACTAATACAAATTAAGGTATGTTATTGTTATCTATCTCGAATTGGAGTCATACTCTTTACTTCAAATATTTTTCCTGGGCAGATGCATTCTTTATATGAGTTTGGCACCTTTATTTCGACAAAGGACATGAATATGCCTACTCCCACACGACGCTCTTCCGATCTTAATATTATTGTTGTTTCAAGTTTCCATGAATATAATCGTTTTTGGTTAGGGGAAGTTTTTGTGTCTGACTCCCATAGTGGCAGTCATGTTGTACAGATTAGGAGTGAAGTCCTGTCTTTTCTTCTCTTAAATTACATAGAAAATTTTTGATGTAATATCTGGTATCCATGTTTTGTGCGGCTCCGAAAGTATATGTTTGAAAGCTTCAAAGTTTTCTTCATTTCTCCCTTAGAATTTGATGTATTTAATGATGATCAAGTGTTGTTGGCTAATTTTTATGTCTTATGCAATTATGGCATAGTAGAACATGAAATAAGAAAAACTTATAAGGAAACATTAGAGGATTTTAAGTATGATTGGTGGTTTTCGCAATCAAAGCTGTAATCTTTTGAATGCTAAATCACTCATTTATTATTATTAATTATTATTATTGTTGTTATTATTATTACTTCCTTATCTTTTACAGGAGATATGAACATGAAATTCATTTAGGTTCTCCAAAAGTTGGAGAATATAGAATTTGGATACAATTAGCTTGAGGGTCATATGTTAGACTGAATTTCTTACAATTAGAGCATAGCATTTAAGCTTTTACACTTATTTTTTAATGCTATGACCTTCAACGAAGTGCAATCATAAGTATTGATTACCCAAAATCTACAGCTTTAATTTAGTTTGAGGGATCAAGAAAGATGCACTTTTAAATACTTCTTATTGAAATTTAGATCCAAGTAATATGCTAGTAGCTTTTCAAAATATCCACGGAAATCTTTGTTATTTTTTAATAAATTTCTTATTTTTGCCTTCATTACCTCTTTTTTGGTAATCATATAATGTACAGAATTTGTTTTGCCAGATATATATATTTTGAGTTCTTTATCAAGCTATATAGAAATATTTTGTAGACATCGTAAATATTATTTGTATATAAGTTGTTGGGTATTATTATAAGCTTAATTAGAACATATTTGTTAGGTTCACATATATGATAAAAGCTGTATTTATAAATTGGCCAAAATTATTATATTACTATCTCAAAAAACGTTAAAAAGAAAAATTGAAAAATAAAATGACTTGGTGCTAAATGTTTTAGTTTAATCCCTCGAGAAAAATTGGGGAATTACAAATGCATCCTAATAATATTAGCTTTCATTAATTTCCTCTCATATTTAACATGCAATTAACCCACTTAATAATTAAGTAAATAGTACTATAGCCAACGAATTTTAGAATTTCACAATATACCGAAATAAGAGAAAAAAAACTTTATTAAGATACTATATGGTCAAGCCATATCATATGGTGTCAGATCGAGACTAATTGTTTGACACAGATATATCATCAAGTTGATCAATATATTAGAGATTATTCATTTTGAAAGTACAATAGAATATATATTGGATTTTTTTCATTTTTAAATATTCGTTACTTGATGGTCTATTCCATTTTTGCTTATCATTTTTAGAATTTCTTCCCATGCAACGCACGGATGCAGTACTAGTTAAACATAATTACAACAACACATCGTTACGATTTTAAATTACATTAATATAATTTTTAAGGCGGAAGTCATCATTATTTAATTTTAGAAGGAGATGAGCTAATTAATGAAGTTTTTGAGGAGATTTTGTTACAAAAAAAACATTCGGGATACAAATGTCTTAAAAAAATAAAAAATAAAGACTAAGGTTTTAAGCATAATAAAAATGTAGTGAATTTATTCAAAATGAAAATTTTCTGAATACTCACGTAACATCCTGCTAGAATTTAACTTCTAATAAAGCTATGTGGTTGACGATGATGGAATAATTGCTCGAATTATATTGGAAGGTCTTGAGATTATTGCTTTAATGAAAACAAAGAAAGAAATGCGGTTCTTGATTGACAAAAATCGAAGTTCAGTGACTAAAATACAAGACGACACAGAATATAATGACTTCTTGAGCAATAAACGAGCGAACCTCATTGTGCCAAGTGTTCGGCATGATTGGCGGAACTCAAAGATGATTAAAAAAGAGTTAAATTCAGACAAATATAAATAGAGGATGGCAATAAAGATTTCCTCAAGTTTTCTGCTAACCGTTTCACTTGTCCTTCATTTATCCAAAATGACAAATTCGTCTACAACTAAGAAGGGGCGGAAAACAACTCTAAAAACCCACCACATAACCTATTTGTCTTTTGGAGAATGCTCCTTGCCATATATAGATAGATTCTAACTTGAAAGTAGCTTTGACTGGAAATAGCAAGACTTTAGAGGCACTTTTAGGCATTTGAATTATTCAAGCCATCTTTGGGAAATCAAAAGATGAGTAACGCATATCTTTGCTCTCTCCCTCTCTTAATACGTATGTTTAAGTGATTTTAGAGATCCTTTGTGAGTAACATGTGTCTTGACTCCTTATTTCCTTCTCTCTCTTTGGAATTCATGCTTTTCTTGATATTACCTTGGCCTTAAATTGCTTTGCTGTTTGATACGTGATGGTGTACAATTAAACGATTGTTTCTTGCTCTTGGGCTTCGCTAGTAGCAATGTCTATCAGTTTTGCATTGTATTTATATTGTTTTGTGATATTATGACCTTGTTATGTGGTATTGGTCATTTTGTATAACTATATCGTATGGCTTACGGGTACATGCTAAACTAGTGATGTGTATGAACTTTATATCTTTGTATCTTTGTCAAACTTGTGATCTTTCTTGCATTGTTTTACGTGGGCCAATATATGTTGTTATTTACTGAGTACTTTGTACTCATCCTCTATCTTCTGCAATCTTGTAGGTATTGAATTTAGAGTTTTATGACCAGATCATCCAAAAGTTGGAGAAGATACGTGTATGTGATCGAGATTTTAGTGTGAGGTCAAGGTTTCGTTGTAGGTAGTTCACAATATACACTTAATTATCAGAGTGCACTGCGAAAGCGTCGCAATACTTTTGACTTGTATTTGTAAAATCTCGCTCTCGATTTTGAATCGAGATATATATAAATACTTCCGCTACCGATTTTTCAAAATAATATGGTAATAAAATTGGGAGCGTGACAACTCAATACTTCTAGCCAATTAAAAAACTCAAATAAGTGCTCAGGGACCCAAATTAAATGACAAATTAGGGTATCAGAATCTAAATGTAGATTCTTGATTTGGCTACATAGAAATATATAGAGCATGTACTCTTGTGAAGTGTTAGAAAATTTTCCTTAAAAATGTGATGTGAATATATTTTCTCAATAAAAAATATAAAAACAACCACTAAAGGGGAAACTAAATAAATGATAATAATAATATTGATTAATTAATTAATTAGTTAAATGGAGATTTTATTTTATTTTTTTGGCTGCTAGAGGTTTATTATAGTGTGTATTATTTATGTTATATATGTTATCTAAGTTGAGGAATTTTGATGCAGAGGTTTCAAGTTCAATTCTCCATTGTGGGGTTGTAATATTCGAAGTACTTCAATAGGACTACTTATCTTATCTTATATCTTATATATATATATATATATTAACGTAAGATAGTGGTCATATGTAAGTTTTCTCGCCAAAACCACTATCTTATTTTTATATGCTTCTTTTATTTTTTATTTTATAATAATATTAACAATAATAATAATTATTAGAGCCGGGTGTCCGACGGGTCGGGCCGGGTTTGGGCCCAACCCGAACCCGACCCGATATCGCCTCGGGTTAGAAATTCAGGAACCGATCCGCCCGGCTCAACCCGAGTCAACTCGGGTTGAATCGGTTATCGGGTTGGGCTGGCCCAATATCGGCCCAACTTCAATTTCAGCCCAAAATTTGAATTTTGCCCCCCAAATTGAATTTCAACCCAGAATTTGAATTTTGGCCCAGAATTTGCCAAAAAAATTAAAAATCGAGTGTTGTTTGTTATTTTTTGGGACACATTTCAATCTGATTCAAGTTTAAATGCCAATTAAAGTAGGAAAAAAAGGCAAGTATGAAAGTAAAATCACATTCACACCAAAGACTGATCCAATTATGAAAGTATGAAAGTAAAATAACATTCACACCAAAGAGGCAAAGACCAAAGAGTGATCTGATTACACCAAGTCACCAAGGGTCCAAGAAGGCAACAACACAATTACACAAACACCAAAGAAAATTTAACTATGCAAAAAACTTGTAACAAGTAACAACTAACAATTAACAATTTTAACATTTAACAAGGTAAGAAACTTGTAACTACTAAAATCACAGAAAACTTGTAACGACAAACAAGGCAACAAACTTTAAAAATGTACCACAACCACAAGGTGACAAGGTCTACACTCCACAGTCCACAACATTAATATTCAATAATGAAGTCCACACCCACAAATACGAAAGTCCACAACATCAAGAGAAGTTTACAATAATCATAATTCATAAACCAGATAACTTAAAAAAAATAAGAAAAAAGAAAAAAAGCTTAATGTAGCTCATCACTCGTCACCACCATCCACCAAGATCCAAGCATACATCAACCATCATGCAACAAACTTTCCGGGTACCCTACAAAAATAACAAGTCTATATAAGAAAAAAAAATTTACATAGCAATATCGCATTTACTATAGGGCCATAGGCTATCGCATATAATATCTATGAAATAACTCAAACAAGTGAATACACTCACAAGATCTAACCTCTGTCGCCTCATTGCTTGACTGCTTCTTATCCTTTTCTTTTGAAGACTTTGATAATTCTAGAAAAGGAAAATATTACCAAGCCATGTATATAATACATTTAGTTTATATATTATAATTTATATTTATAAGAATGAAGTAAACTCGTTTAATACCTTCATCCAACTGATTATAGTATTCCACATCCTCAATGCTAAAGATATCTGGATTTAGAGAAGATTTGAGCCAATTTTGGAGGCAAACAAGAAGCTCAACCATCTTCGGAGTCAAAGAACTACGGAAAGGGTCAAGAATTCTCCCGCCCATGCTAAAAGCACTTTCTGAAGCAACAGTAGAGACTTGAACAGCTAGGACATCCTTTACAAGTTTTGATAGAGTGCAATACTTTTTTTGTTCATGCAACCTCCACCATCTAAGCACGTCAAACTCCGTGTCCTCTATGCTTTCACATGGATCATTCAAGTATCTCTCAACGTCATCCCTAATTTGCTCAGCGCTATCTATCTCCGCCACCATTCTTTTAAACTTATCCATCATAGCTTCAGCACCACTTGAAAATGTGGTAGTGGAAGTAGCATGAGAGGTTGATGAAACAATTGTAGCACTAGAGTCAACAGAGGTAGATGTTTGAGCTTTTGGATCACTATCATTGAAGTCCTCATACAACTTGTTACAGCTTTTCAAAGTCTCAGTCAAATTGTCTATGCACGTCTTGGCTCGTGAGGGAGTATAGTTCGCCCAAAAGAAACTTCACCATTTTCATTTTGTACCTAGGATCAAGCACTGTAGCAATCAACAACATTTGATTCACCCCAGCCATGTCCTCCCAATATTTGTCATAATCTTCCCTCATTCTACAAGCCATGTCTGCAATAGTGCGATCGGTACTCATTTCCCAAGCCGACAAATCAGCTAAAAGGCCACACACTTCTTTTAAATAGCAAGTGGAGCTAACTCATAACAAAGTGCTGAACTTCAAAGTGATGTCATAAAAGTTCTTTAAAAATCTGATGAAAACTTTTGCATTTTTCCAGTCATTAGCTTTCGGAGGCCCAGCTTTTTTGAATCTATTCTCTTTTTCCTCAAAATAGCTCCTAAACTGAGCATCATCCAATTCCATCCGCCTAAAAGCCTTTTGGTACTTTAAATCCGCTTCTAGCATCAAATAGGTGGAATTCCACCTAATTGGCACATCAAGAAACACTGCATTCTTACACTCTACTTTTGAAGAAACAACACATTTGTGAAAGTTTGCAGTTCTAGCTGGGGATGATTTCACCAACTTAACTACATTCCGAATAACAGCTACCAAATCATGTATTTCTTTGAGCCCGTCATGAATAATTAAGTTCAATATATGAGCACAACACCTCATATGCAAGAACTGACCATCTAGTACTGAGGCAATAGTACCCCAATCAATCAATTTCTCCCTCAAATAGTCAACCAATTTGTCATTTGCACTTGCATTATCCAATGTAATGGTAAAAACCCTATCGATGCCTAACAAAGCAAGCATTGTTCAATAACATTGCCAATTGTTTCAAGATTATGATCCGGCATAACACAAAAGTTTAAGATTCTTTTCTGAAGCTCCCAATTAGAATCAATAAAATGGGCCGTCAAGCACATGTAATTGATGTTTTGAATAGAAGTCCAATAATCTGTCGTAAGGGAAACCCTCTGACGAAAGATACAAGGGAGACCTGAACCGAATTGAGAGAGAAATATGCTGGTAAAGAAAGATACTGAAGTGAGAAAATTAAATTCAGTCTGTTACACAAAGAATGGAACCTGCTACAGCCATGGTAAATGGCGAGATCATCAAGAGCGCTCAAAGCGACGCC
>CAVNYN010287127.1:0-17421 GCA_963692815.1 Nyctanthes arbor-tristis
AGTCAGAAGTAGTCCAACCTCAGCCATGGAAGTGAAACTCACAAATCTCATTACTTTACTCTTTTTCTGCCTACTCACACCCAATATTTCAGGTAGTTTTCTAGCCAAATTTTGATCTTTTCTAAGTTTGTTTCATCATAGCATGGCTTTATGAGGATAAGCCAATTCTTTCTTGATTGAAAGATTGATGTTCAGTGGAGGTTCAGCCACAAAGATTTGATCATTTTCGCATTACTTGTCTAGGCATTATGTATAATTCTTTTGTTACGACTTAGGAGATAAAAAAATGAGTGATTCTAGTGGAGGTTTCAGTCTCTGTCACAGCACTTTGATCTTTCTCTATCATTACTTGCCATCAAGAGTGAAACCCAGAGCTTGCTCCTTTTTTTGGTTTAAAAATGGGAGATTGTGGAGGTTTCAGTCACTGCTAAGCCACAATTTCTTGCTTTTTGGGTTGAAGGATGGGTAATCTCAGTCAAAGAACTTGATCTTTTTTTCATTTTGTTTCATCATTACTCGTCATCATGCTTATAGCCCACAATTTCTTCCTTAATTGGGAGGGGTTGGAAAATGAGTGATTGTTGAGTTTCACGGTCAACACAATTTGATCTTTTATCATTTTGTTTCATCATTACTTGCAATTGTGCACATAACCCACAATTTGTTCTGTCCTTTTTGGCTGAAAAATGGGTGATTTTCAGTGGAGGTTTCAGGCACAACAATGACATTGTACAACAAGTGCAGCCACCCAGTGTGGCCGGGCATTCAGCCAAGTGCAGGCAAGCCAATTTTGGCTGGGGGTGGGTTCAAGTTGCCACCAAACGAGGCCCACATTCTCCAACTCCCCACAAGCTGGTCCGGTCGCATTTGGGGTCGCCACGGCTGCTCTTTCAACTCATCTGGCCGCGGCCTCTGCGCCACTGGGGATTGTGGTGGTGCCCTCCTGTGCAATGGCCTTGGTGGGACTCCTCCTGCCACTCTTGCAGAGATCACTCTTGGGGATAACCAGGATTTCTATGATGTTAGCCTTGTTGATGGCTACAATCTTGCAATTTCCATCACACCCTTTCGAGGCTCAGGTACAGCCATCCATGACCCAATACAAGAAATTTCACTTTTATTTAACATCTAATAAGCCTCAATTAGCAAGAAGTATTCAGTAATTGGAATCTTATCTGTAATGATGTGACAATGGAAATGTTTGCTTATTTTGATTTTTTAATTTTGTCTTATGTCAAGAAGCTTGGAATCTATGAAGTCATCTTGTTAAATGTTTCTGCATTTTTATTTGTTTTTACATGAACCCTTCAAGTATATTAGCAGCCACCAATTTTAGAAAGTACTGATATACCTTGTTGAATCACCTCATTTAAAAGATCGGAAGAGCGTCGTGTAGTCTGGATAAAGAGAAACGTCTCAACATCTGCCCTCACATGTCAACTTAAGTTCAGATTTTAACTGAAGTGGTTGAACTCATGTGAAGTTTTAAAGTAAGCCTCTTTTGATTCATACTTTGAAACTCAGGATCTCTGTTCTCTTCACTTGTAAATCCCAATTGTTAAAATTTTAATTTTGATCATTTCTCTTCTAGATTTTGTCGATCTAGTTTTCAACATAATGCAGGCAGATGCAGCTACGCGGGCTGTGTTAGTGACCTGAACGCTATATGTCCGGTTGGGCTTCAGGTAAGATCCCACAACAAGAGGGTGGTCGCTTGCAAGAGCGCTTGCTTTGCGTTCAATTCGCCAAGGTATTGTTGCACGGGTAGGTTTGGGAGCCCACAGTCGTGCAAGCCGACTTCCTATTCAAGAATTTTCAAGGCGGCTTGTCCCCGGGCTTATTCTTATGCCTATGACGATCCAACCAGCATTGCCACTTGCACCGGTGGCAGCTATTTGGTCACCTTCTGTCCTCACCCCTGATAAGCTAGCTTTAAATTCCATTGGGCCTCTCTTTGTATTTCTTTTGCTTTACTTCAGTGTGCTGCATGAACATCTTGCTATCCAAAGTGTTTATAGCCCTTCAAGTAATTTGAGCTTTAGAATTGTGTTTAGAACACTGGTTTAAGCATTCACTTATTGGTACATCAGGACCTCTCATCTTGTTGCACGGGTAGGTTTGGGAGCCCACAGTCGTGCAAGCCGACTTCCTATTCAAGAATTTTCAAGGCGGCTTGTCCCCGGGCTTATTCTTATGCCTATGACGATCCAACCAGCATTGCCACTTGCACCGGTGGCAGCTATTTGGTCACCTTCTGTCCTCACCCCTGATAAGCTAGCTTTAAATTCCATTGGGCCTCTCTTTGTATTTCTTTTGCTTTACTTCAGTGTGCTGCATGAACATCTTGGTATCCAAAGTGTTTATAGCCCTTCAAGTAATTTGAGCTTTAGAATTGTGTTTAGAACACTGGTTTAAGCATTCACTTATTGGTACATCAGGACCTCTCATCTTGATGCGACGTTGGAAGATAATATTAGCTCGGTAGCATGTATTCATATTACGTGGCTGCATGTATGTAGGTAACATATACCAGTACACATGGGCGCTAGAAATTTATTTAACTAGAAAGTTCGTCAGTCTTTGATCCTCTTTTTGACGCGTGATTGCATCTACAATTACAATTCTGTTCGCTTTGAGGTGGCCCACAGGTTGCGTAAATTCTCTAGTGAGAATCGCGTCTCCTAAGAGTTGAACACTCAATCTAAAAACTCTATATTGAGTTTTTCTGAGCAAACTCCTAATACTACGTAGACGCGTGATTGCGTCGAAGACCTCAATTTTTTCCTTAAAAAATTTTCATTCCAAACATTGAGAATTTTTTACTCCTTCACATGTCATTTTCATCTATTAAAAGATCTCCAAATTATTCGACTAGACAGTTAACAAATGCCTCGCCTGCTGGTTACAAAATGTTGAAACACCCAATTAACTGTGAAATGTCTCTCTGTAAAGTTCGTTTGCGGGCCTCTTGTTTCAATGTTGGAACAATTGGCTCATTTCTTCTCAGGTGACTGGAGTTCAACGTGTGCTCTTCCGATCTCAACCAGTAATCTTGATATTAATACTGCGCAATCAGCAGCAGCAGAAGTAGGAGAGGAGCCGACTGATAGTATCACTTCCATAATCGACAGAAAGTATTGGAATAGCCTCATTCACAAGCTGTGTACCGTCAGCCGGGATGTGGACGGGGCCCTTGACCTTCTCCATGATCTTGCCTTACGTGGATTCCGGCCAGACTCCCTCAATGTTAGCAGCATTGTACATGGGCTGTGTGAATTGGGTCGATTCTCGGAGGCCCATCACCGGTTTCTTCTCTTTATTTGCTCCGGTTGTACCCCGGACGAGCGGACTTGCAATGTTTTGATCGCACGTTTACTGGATGCGCGGGAGCCAGACAACACACTGCGTGTTATTCGGGGTTTGAATGGTGAGAAGCCCAATTTTGTACCTAATTTGATGAATTATAACCGGCTGATTGATCAGTATTGTAATTTGGAGAGGCCACGTGAAGCCCATTCGCTGTTTTATCATATGATGAGCAGAGGTCACCGCCCCAATGTTGTTTCTTGTACTACCTTGATTAAAGGGTATTGTAAAATTGGTGACATAGGTGTTGCACAGAAGATGTTTGATGAAATGCCTGAGAGATCGGAAGAGTAAGGGCCAATGCTCTTACTTATAGTGTTCTCATTCGTGGAATTTTGGGGAAAAGGAAGGTTGAAGATGGGAAAGAACTGATGAGCAAGCTTTGGGAGGTGATGAGAACTGAAGAGGACATGCATGTTAACAATGCTGCTTTCTGTAATGTTATTGATTCTTTGTGTAGAGCAGGGCTGTTCAATGAAGTATTCAAGATTGCAGAAGATATGACGCAAGGGAAGAGTATTTTAGAAGAGTTTGCTTATGGGAAACTGATTGATTCACTATGTACATTTGGGAGGTGTAATGGGGCTGCAAGGATTGTTTATATGATGAGAAAGAGAGGATTTACTCCAAGCTTGTCGTCCTATAACTCGATTGTTCATGGTCTATGCAAGTCGGGTGATTCGTTAAGGGCTTACCAGTTGTTTGAAGAAGGGAATCAGTTTGGTTATTTGCCTTCGGAGTTCACTTACAAAGTCTTAGTTGAGGGTCTTTGTCATGAGTTTGATATTGCTAAAGCAAGGTTTGTTCTAAATGTGATTTTGAGCAAGGAAGGTGTTTGCAAGACTAGGATATACAATATATTCTTGAGGGCTCTTTGTGTCACTAATAACCCGACTGAGCTTCTCAATGTACTTGTCTCTATGTTGCAAACACAATGCCAACCAGATATCATTTCCCTCAATACTGTTCTCAATGGATTTTGCAAAACAGGAAGAGTTGAAGAAGCTCTACATATCCTTGGTGACATGATGTCGGGGAAGTTTTGTGGTCCAGACCGGGTGTCCTTCACAACTATTATTTGTGGATTGCTAAATGTAGGAAAGGTTCAAGTAGCACTCAATTATCTGAACAGAGTCATGCCCGATAATGGCTTTTCCCCAAGTACAGTTACTTATAATGCAGTTCTTCAAGGATTGTTCAAACTAGGCCTAGCAAATGAAGCTATTGAAGTGTTTGATAATATGGTCTCTGGTGGAGTGACTGCTGATTGTGTTCTTATACTATTGTCATCGAGGGGCTGTGTGACTCTCAACGGATAGATGAGGCTAAAAGACTCTGGGATGAAGTCATTTGGCATTCCGGAGTTCATGACAATTTTGTTTATGCTGCAATCTTGAAAGGTCTTTGTCGTTCTGGCAAATTCTACGAGGCATTTGATTTCCTATATGAATTGGCAGATTGTGGTGTCACCCTCAATAATGTTAACTACAACATCGTTATCGACCATGCTTGCAGGCTGGGTTTGAAGAAAGAAGCATATCAAATTGTGGGTGAAATGAGGAAGAATGTATTGAGCCCTGATGCTGTGACATGGAGAATATTGGATAAATTGCACGATAATGTAAGAAATGAAGATAGCGAGGATTCATTCAACCTTCGAACGTATTGAGTTTGCACACGATTCATACAGCTAAGTCACTTAATATTATGCATAGAGAATAGAAAACGGTGATAGGTAGGAGTAGGACGTTAGTTTATGGCTGTTTGATATAAAGTATCATATCGTAATAACATATATTTTGTGGTCTACTCTTGTCGTGAGCACAATACATATTCATCATCGGATCCGAGGGGCATTTGTATCTCATTGTATTCATGTCCTGATTAATTTTACAATTACTATTTAATTACAACCACGTCTCATGGGATTTTTCAGACTAAGATTGTGCAAAAAGACCAAGCCCGATAGACCCGAACTGGGACCGAACTGAAACCCCCAGTCCTAGTCTGGGTTTCAACATTAAAAAATTAGGTTTGGGCTTGAAACCCGAAACCCGGACGGTTATAGTCCGGTCTTAGGCTTTGACATAAAGCCCGAAAAACCCAAAAAGCCAAAAAAATATGATTCAATATTTTGCAGTTTACTTTATCTTCTAATCTTTGTTTTGACACATACTAGAAAAAGATTAAAAAGTTTAAGTAGGAGATATTCATGAAACATGATCATAAGAGAATGATGTATTTATTATTATAAATCAAGTTATATATCTTTATATTTTATAAAAATAGGGAAAAAAATAATTACTTGAATAGTTGTAGCATAATTGCGTTCTAGTGAATTGATTAGTTTTATATTCGCTCTTGTATAGTATAGATTTGAAGTTAAATGAAATGAAACGATTAAGGAATCGATATGATAATAACTAAATAGAGAAAAAAAGATAAATTGGAGAGTAATAACAGTTTAAAATATTGATTTTCTAACTAAAAAATATAATAAAAAAGAATCTCATATATTTCTGGCATTTTCTTTTTTATATATTTGAAAATAAATATTGATTTGTCATGCATATATTATGTTTAATTTTTTTCTCGTATTTAGATATTTGAAAAATTAGAAACCCGAAAAGACCCAAACCTAGACCCGGGCTGAAACCAAACAGGCTTACTGTTTACAAGTTCAAAATCGAATCGAACCTAAAATAATCAGTCCAATCTTGAACCTTTTAAAACCCAACCGCACAACCCTGTTTCAGACATACCTCTAGTTTCTCGCTTTACCGCGGACGCGGTACAAAAAGCAAATTTTCGAAGTTTCCTCCTAATAAAATTCGTCTGTCACCATCGGCTTCAATTTGAAGTTTATTATTGCATAAGCATCTAATCAGTCACAGTTTCAAGACCCAACGAACGCGCTCTTCCGTCCCCCGCGGATGCAACGCGGCATAGGATCGTCTCTTTTCTGCACCTTCCACGTGGGAGACATCCCCAAGATATTCCTTGTCCTTTTTATATTTATTATTATTAGGGAGTTCCCTCCCTATCTCTGATTTTGTTATACGTGAATTATATAATTATATATGGACGTGATTCGTAAGAATAAAAGACAAGAGAAGAAAGATCTCTCAATAATAATGATTTAATATCAGATGTTTAACTGAAATGTCAGATGCATTATGCTATAACGTGACGTGTCATATAAGAGTATGACTTTGCTTTCAAAATTATGAGTAATTTTTACACTATTCATAATTCGGCATGGAATTATTGTGATAAAAAAGAGTATTATGTTTTGACGTGATACCGACCAAACAAATATTTTATTTTTGCCAAGCGGCAACTCTGCTTTTATAGTCTATCCTGCCATAACTCCCAGGAGGTCCCCCATTACTCTCCATATATATTCACCCATCTCTACAACGCCAAAAATCAATCCCAGAGCAGAGAGATAATGGCGGCAAATCTGGACCCAAGCTCCACTCCTAGATCCGTCTACCTCCAGGACCCAAATGAGGTGCGGAGTGTCTTCAAGCGCTTCGACACCAACGGCGATGGCAAGATCTCCGGCGAGGAGCTGGCCGGCGTTCTGAAGGCCCTTGGTACCAGCGTCTCCGTAGAGGAGGTGTCTCGCATGATGGACGAGATCGACACTGATAAGGATGGATTCATTAATCTAGAGGAGTTTGCTGCCTTCTTCAAGGCGGAGAGCGACACTTACCCCTCTGACAGTGGCGAGAAGGAGCTTAAGGAGGCGTTTGAGCTCTACGACCAGGATCATAATGGCTTGATCTCGGGTAACGAGCTGCACCAGATCCTCACGCGCCTTGGTGAGAAGTGTACCGTACAGGACTGTGCTGTGATGATTAAATCTGTAGATTCGGATGGGGATGGTTACGTTAGCTATGAGGAGTTCAAGAAGATGATGACCAATAATACTGGCAATAGCGGCCAACCGGAGCCTCCGAAATAGACCGGCGGTTATGGTAATCGCTTTGGCCTTTCTGTGGTATATTGCCTTTTGCTTTCCGAACTGGTGATTGTAAGGCCAAATGTTTAGGGTTTTAATTATTCAGAATTTCGAGATGTTTAGGGTTTTAATTATTCAGAATTTCGAGATTAGCGTTAATGTGGCTTCTTGCGTATGAGATTTTAGGGAAATTGACAGTGCCACGTTATTGACTTACTTGTCTTGGATATTACCAGTTTATTCAATTGGCATGGCAAGAGTTTACCATTTACTTTTCACGGAATTTTCTAGAAAACAAATAAGGGTCCGAATTGGCGTCACGTGATTGGCAGCCTGGCTATTCACGTGAAGCGGAGCTCTATCTATTTCAATAGTCCAACTCTACTTTTCACTGCTGTTGACATATTGATGATAAACTTTGTCATACCTTATAATGAACTAACAATGAACCTAATCGTACTCTGCTGACGATTGAGGATATTCTTCCCTTTAGAAGCGCAAGGAAAGCGGTTGTTGAACTTGCCACTTTGGTATAGCCAAAGAACATTAGAAGACATTCAAGAAAGGGGAATTGGTAAAGAAATGGAATACATCTTTGGATTATTTACATGTTGCTGACTTAAATGTTCAAGTTCCATTTATCCTCTTATTTAGAAGATCTCTACCAACCGAAAACTTGTCCAGATAATTGGGTTTTTGGGTATGCTATTCATATTAAATTAGGGGTCCTTCATCTTTGACTTTACCATTAATGGATGGATATTCATTATATTCCAATGTAGATGAAGGTGTGTTTATATTTTAGCATTTGGTTAAGAATGATATATTTTTTTTTTAAATTGACAAGCAGTGTCACGAGTGGTGGTTGACTCTATGAGAATGCGCGTGCTTTGATATGTCCGTTTCGATTTCTATCCATAGAATCTCTGTTATTGGTAGGACTTTCAATCTTCCATTGGCTGGTTCTAAACTATATTTTAATTCTTCAATCATTTCTTGAAACGGTTCAATTTCACAGTGGGATTAGAGGGCTTCTGATGATTGAGCTTGCACTATTATCATGTACGTAGGTTTGTTAGATGTCTGAGTTTCTTCCATGTTTTCATTGAAAGAGATATCTTCCAGCCAAAAACTTGCTCTTCCGATCTTTCGGGGGGCGTCAGTACCATATTGCTTCTTTCACTTCTAATCTCTAAACTCTTGTACAATTCTTCTCTCGTGATCTCAGCCCACTTTAGTTACAGCATGGGAAGGACTTCTGTGGAATTTTCACTATTTTGGATAGTTGATTTGTTAATCTTGGTATGTTAAATGTGCTCCTTGCTCTTGTTGAAAATGATCTAATATGTGGAATAGAAGATAATGTTGATTAATTAACTTTCCAGAGATCCATTTCATTCAACAATCCTAGGTTGGTTACAGATCCATTTTACCTTTGACAGAGAATTGGGATAACAATGAATTCTTACATAAAAAAGTTTGATGGATGTGTGTGTGAACATGAGTGATGAAAGCAACAGAAACTGCAGATTTCATGTGGTTGTTACTAGTGTATACTCTATTAGTGTCTATTTCACACTTTGCCTGCTACTTACCTGCAAGTTGTTGCCTGCTTTTCTTTCCATTCCTTCACAAAAAGTGGTGTTTCACTGTTTCGGATGGGAGCATTAAAGTGACCCTTCCTGTGAACTAAATTGCACCACCCAAATTTTTTAGGATTAATCTATTCGTACAGATAAATGTATAGATGTGTTTACAAAAATAGTGAAATTACAATTTCACCCCATATTATGCAATAAAAGAAAGAGATAATATATGGATAAAATTATAATTTGTACGCTCATTTGTACATAACTCAATCTTTTTAAACCGTGCAATAAATTGTAAAGAAGAATAGAATACAGAATTTCATTCCAGTAATTTCAGTTGATGGAGTTACCAATCAGCTCCAATATGTAAATATATGCCTAATTCAGAGAGTAATGCAAAAACAAATGCCAAACTCTTCAAACGGACACCATTTTACAGGATCTATACATTGAACCGGCTTAAAAAAGAATAAGAGACTTTTGGGAGATTATCAAGTGCTCAATGGATCTTCAGCTTCTTGTTCCGTTAATGGCTCTTTTTATACCTTGCACAGAGAGATAATTCTACACACATTACTTAGTTTACACTTATAGTTCAATCAATATGAATAAGTACTCGAGCTAAGAATTTTTATATCTTGGAAGATTTTAACAATCTAACCAAAAGTGATCGAGAGTCCCAGCACCTCATAATGAAGACTTACCAGCTTTCTTGGGGTAGACTCCGACTATAGAGAGGAAACTCGAAAAGAAATGTTGCTTTAAACCACAAAGGAATGTTGCCATACAGTGCAGGAGGAAGCAAAATGAGAGGACTGAAGAGATGACAACTAGTTTGGTAAATCTCACCTTTCTACAAGTAATCAACACTAAAATAAACCGAAATCAAAATACTAAAAACCAACCTTGTTACTGTTTTATACTCCCTGTATCCAGCAACTTTGCCATATTTCTTGTCCGCAGACTCCTAATTCATCCACACTTCTTTGAGTAAGCATACATTCAAATGATTGGTAAGAGCATAGGAAGAGAGACCAACCTCAAGCAACGGTAAGCCGCTGATGAAAAGAAGCAACAGCGTAAGAAATATCGGCCCAAAGACAACTAGCCATTCAGCGTTCTCTAAAACAGGAGTTGAGGCCACAAATATTCCCCACCAGAGGAAGATCTGCATATGAACACCTTCCTTTCAATCTCCGCTTTAGTAAAACAAATAGCCTTAAGAGGGAAGTTTATGAAAATGAACCTCGCCAAAGTAGTTGGGATGACGAGAGTATTTCCAGACTCCAACATTGCACCATTTTCCTCTGTTTTCTGGAGAATTTTTGAAAGCCAGTTTTTGTTGATCAGCAACAGCTTCAGCAAGAATACCCAACAACCACATAATCCACCCTACAATGTCCACGGCTTGAATGGACGGATTTCTGTCGCTTGCATTAACAATCGTCACAGGCAAACTTACGGTCCACACCCAGACAGCCTGTACAAGAGTCGAGAAATGGATGCATAAAGGGTAGTAACTTCAAGCTACTCGGCCAACAAACATCTATTTTACGAATTCTTTGTTGCATAACTGAACAAAGACTGTTAAACCTGGAAAGTCCAAAAAACTGCTAGTCTTCCCAAATTAGTGCGCATTTCATCAAATCGTCGATCCTCCCCCCACTGCAGTATCCTGATACAAAGAGAACGAGAGAACAGCTGAAATAAGTCACCCAGTCCTACACGTCTTTTCACAATCAACATAAACAGAGAGTAAGCGAAGATTTGGCAAGATACGAGGATAAATGTGGTTAGAGAAAAGGCCAAATGGTTTGCCACAGGATGTTCTCAAGTGAAAGGAAAATGTATAACCAAAACATGCCTCATCAGAAGAAAAAGTGCCAGTCGAAGCCCCCATGCCACTACAAGCAAGGATAGAACCACCTGAAAAAAGTGCAAAGTCAGAACTCAAACAGTCTGCTGCATACTTTTAGTTGATTATTTCATCTGAAGAAGCTTAGATAGTTTTCAACAAAGATATTTCTGAATAAAATCATCAAAGATAACCAATGCTAGACTCTTTTTTTTTTTTATTTTTGGGGGGGCCAAAAACGGGAGGATGTGACTCGAAACTAGGTGAAGACCCTGGGTAATGGATATGCCCTGCCACTGGGCTATATCTCCTTGGCCACCCAGACTGCTGCTATTAACCGAAAAGGGGAGGGGGTGGTGTTGACATCTATTGCTTAATAAATCAAAGAAACAGTCATGTCTTGATTGAAAATTTGTGAAACAGCAAGTTCAAAGAGATGACTGAAAGATGGCTCCTATAATGTGTTCTATAATCTAGCTTTTATCTTTTAATTTTGTTTTGGAGTGATCTCTTTAAGTTTATTTTTGAACTATGTTCTTCACCTGCTAGATAGGTTTCTGGTACCACTTCAAAGTGTTCATAACAAGCTTGGCAATGCATCTTTCAGATTGAAAACCAATTGAATTGAAGGTTTAACTAATATAATGAGGTGACTATACCTATTAGAAAATAGAAATGGATATGCTAATCTTCCCCCTTTTTTCCCCTAATCCTTCAATTCCCATCTTGGTGTCACCTATTTAAGCCTGTTTCTTGTCAGTGTTCTTCACTTGTTAGAATAGGTGACTAATAGCTTCTTGAAGCATTGATGATGAACTCAAAACGATGACCTTTCTAGTGAAGCGACTATTTTGCTTCATCTTTAATCACAATATTTCCTTCCCTTCCAATTTTTCCATAGTTCTAAGTAGATTTCAGGAAATTTTCGAAGCAAATACTAGCTTATGAGAAAAAGAAAAGGAGTTCAACGAAAAAGGAGGCAGTTTCACCTCTGCTTCAAGCTCTGAAAGTTTTCACTCACCTGCCTAAAATGCCACGATCCTTTCACAATCAACGTTAACAGAGCAAGTATAACAAAATTCGTGCTTCCTGTATTGAAAAGTTCAAAACAAAAGAGGAAATAAATAAACTTCTGAACCTTCAACTCTCAAATTTATTTAAAAAAAAAAATCCTAGTGCTAAATTTCCTGAGATTATTAAAGTATATGAAAATTGGGGGGCCAAGCGTTTCATATGGGCAAGCAGAGTCTCTGGAAAATGAAGATGCATGAATGAAAATACCTGCAAAGTCAGTAACTTTGTCGAATTTCAAAAGGGCAGTGATTATGAAGAAGAACAATTGATAACCCACCTGCAAAAGCCAAATCAGCCACAAACCCACTTCAGGAATCCATCATTTGATTATTACCTATAAACATCGACGCCATTTTGGGTGATTTTCACTTACAGTGACGATTGCAGTGAGGGCCAAGAAATGGGAGTCGATAACAGTTGCCATAACCGCCTAATCCGAACCAACAACCTTGAGAGAATTGCAGGATTTGTTTATTATTTGACTTTTTACTAGCTAATCATATGGGGATGTGTGGTTGGTTTTGCTGGGCGCTGCTGTAATTTGGTGGACCTCTCAAGTTCTCCCTTTATTCTTCCTTCCTTCGTTACATTGCCTCGATCACCTTAGACGCGCGTTGACGTAAGCCCAATGCTTAACGTCATCATATATTAAAGATTTTCACTCAAAAGGAGATTTTATCTTGTACACACATAAACAAGAATAAATAGTTGTCCATCATATTTCAAAACTATATGTTATTATCTTCTTTCTTAAACCTTTTAATTGGTACTCAACGTGTAAAAACAGTATTTTAGTTTTAGTCATAACAAAGGTTTTGTCTCCTACAAATATAGAAAAGTGTAAACGGTTATCCATCTGTCTTTATATCTGTAAACTTATTCTTCTTCAGAAATAATCTACTTCTCTTACAATCTGACAGTCAATTTTCTCTACATTGAAGCAGTATATTAGTAAATAAAATGGATTGGTAGAGTTCCCTCGCCCCAAATTTTTGTTTTGGCTCAATGGGAAAAGTCAGTGGGCGACAAATTTAAAGAAAAGTATGAAGAATTTGGGGTATGTGCTGATAGCAAATGGATTAAGCCAACTGTTGTATCCGGATCAAGTTTCTTTCAGCATGTATTCGTGTAATAGTGTTCGTGGGATGGTAAAATTTTTAAATTATCTTCTCTAATAAAAATCTTTGCTTACAGTGAAACTTTCTCTAATCTACACTTGTAGATTTTTCTCCCATCCTAAGATTTCTCATGTAAAACTAAAAATATGTATTTTTTTTACTTTGTTTTATACTGTTTCACTATAACATGGACAATAAATAACTTCACTTTTCCAAGGAGAACTATGAGAAAACTTATTTATATTAAAAAAAATCCCACAAAATAAAGAAGAAGCGAGAATATAGACGATTCATTATCACATATAAGGCTCAGTTGCTAAAAATGAAACAAATACATATAAAGGCACCCTTTGGGATTGACTATTAATCTATTATTACTACCAGTATAGTACTGAATTTGGAAACATTTAAACCATCTTTAATATCTTAAATCAATAAATCTACAATCACCGCGATAATCACAAGCACTATTTCATTCTAGATCTGATACAAAAATGTCATCAAATTCACATCGCATCATATGCCTACTCATTTTCGAAAGGGTTCAACTCGAGCATTCAAAAACTATAACAGAGTTCTACTCTAGAAGAAAGGTATATCTTTCCGAACTAAAATCAGGCCGGGGCAATCGAAACTCTATCAACCTCAATAACATACTCAAGAGTGGCAAATGGAGGAATTTGCACCCCTGAACCTAAATCTGCACCTTCTTCACCAAAGCCCAAACTGGGTGGAATTATCACTTTCCTCTTGCCCCCAGCCTTCATTGTTTTCAGAACATATTCTATGCCTTCACAAATTCCCTTGCTATAAGGCCTTGATCCTATTACAAGAGCAAATGGCTTCTTCTTTTCTCCCTCAAATGTATCAACAAACACTTGTCCACCGCCTTGGACAATGCCCTTTACATCTATCACCACCAAATCACCCAGTCGGGGAGTTGCTCCGCCCCCTATTCTCAAATCGTAGTACCTGGTTGAAATGTCATAGCACCGTACATCCATAAGTTAGAAAAATACTGAACATGATTGAACAGTATATCAGACAAGTCGTAAATGAAATTTGCTAGAGTGCCCACATACCTTATCCCATTAGGCAAAACGACCTCTTCTTGCTGTTCAACATCCCTACAAAAATGAATAAATGCATTAGTAATCTAAATACAGTGGACAAAATTTAGGCTTTGTTTACTAACAGCAGACTTCTTGATGACTACATCTAATCTTATTTTCGAGCTAGAAACTTGCATTCTGGATCTTTCACAGTTGGCATAGGTGCAATCCCTAGCATATCAATGAACAGGCATAAAGGAGGGTCGAAAATTGGTAGTGCGTGTGTTCAGTACACAATATTTAACAAGACTCGATAATATTTCTGGTCGTATACAAAACATTCTATATCTAATTTTCCTATCTTTATATATCTAATAAGATCAATAAATTTTGTTACCACCCCCACACCCCCCCCCCCCAAAAAAAAGGCGCCAATGAATAAATATCATACCTTGTGTTTGCTTCTTGTTGAGAAACTTCGAAACGAGTCTTAATTTGTTCAGAAATAACTCCAGCAGCAAGAAAACCAACCCATGCTAGGCCAGCACCAATTCCAAATCTCCTGGTTAAGGTGGACGATATCCAGTCAGTAGACTCCACACTTGTTCTGGTCACAGGCTGCTGGACTTTATCAGGCTGGGGGGACTGAGGCACAACTGTCGGGGACGGTGGCTCTTCTGCATTTGAACTGAGCTTCTGAGTGTTTGGAGCTATATTTTGTGGTTGTTGAGGCAGAGGAGGTGGGTTTTGTGAGGAGGAAGAGAAATACCTGGTTCTTGTTCTTGGGAGAGAGAGAAACTGTGGGGATCCAAAGAAAGTTGCCATTTTTCACATACAAATTCTTGGTCCAAAATTTGAGATATTGAAGGGAGGATAGATATTTATAGTGTTCATAATGTCCAAAAATTGCCTTTGGCCCCCACCTTATCTTTACATGTGATGAGTTTAAGCTCAAGGCTATGGAGCTTCTTGTGAGTTTCAAACTGTTAAAGGAACCATGTAATAGTGATGATTTCTGATCTAGATAAGTAGTATTATTCCAAAATAGTTTGAACCATATGCACCAAAACTAGACGTGTAAGATTTATCCCTTGAAACACTACCAAGAATACATGGAGACCATAGTTGCCTCACTAGAGGCACGAGTGAAATAAAATGACCAGTAAATCTCAGGCAAACATGGCTACTGATCGTGTCAAAAAGGCCAGATAACAGGGGAGCCGCCATCTGGGGATGTCGAGTGACCACAAGAAACAAAGCTCTAAATAGGCATTTGCTAAAGCATTCGGAAGAGCTTGTTGGAAATTATTATTGAATTTATGTTTTCCAAAGGAGGCACAAACACTGAGAGTACCCAGAATATGAATTTTCACTAGAACTGGAACAAAAGTTCGACAAAAAGGAAAATTTCAAACCTTAATTACAACAATTTTCAAATGAAATGTACAAACAACTGCACAATTTCGAGGATGGTGGCATGATAAGCCAAGAATGAAACCGATCAATGGAAAATCAGGGAAATGAAGAAAAAATAAAATTCCAATTCACTCAGATGTGTTTTATGTGCTTGTGAAGATCTATCACACAAAATCTAATCCAACATTCTGCCAGACCAATCTTGCTGCCTCCATTTCAAGTGACTCCCATCAAGCAAATTCTGATACTCGTCGCCACTGGATATTACGACTGAAAAGATCTTCCAAGGCTACTGATGACCGGGCCTTCTAGTTTCTCCTGCTCACAAGCACACCAGGTCTTGGCACGTGGGAAGTGGCAATAGGCTTTTGTAATGGTTTCAAGGCAGCCATAATCTCAGCAAATGATGGCCGTAATCTTGGATCTCTATAAAATTCCATAAAGAGAAAGTAAAACACAGAACATACAGTTCCCACCAACAATCTAAATCACATTCTCAAGAATCTTCTGATCTAAGGTAAGAAGTAACCTAAAGCCCATAATATGTACGTGCTTCCTCAAATTTCAGTCTAAGCAAAGCATTTTTACGATCTTAAATGTATGTTCACAGAGTCAAACGAGAAGATAATAATGAGGACCGTAGCTTATTATCTATTTTTAATATACTGTCATGTAATATCTAATCAGTCTTACAAAATATGCTACACAAGTTTTTGGTTCATTCCATTCTTCAAAATTAATTGTTGTAATGACCAGCTGATGAATGCAGACAAGGATACTAGAAAGCAACTGAAAATACACTTACGTTTGCCAGCATTTCCTGATTATATCTGCTATAACAGGATCCATATCATCTGGAATGTCAAGACGTCGATGCTGAAATCCAACTGCACCAACAACTTGCATAGGATTCATTCCTTCCCAAGGTTGTCGTAGAGTACAAAGTTCCCACAGTATAACACCAAAGCTATACACGTCACATCTGCAAGAGAATAAATCAACAACAAAAACAATCGAATATCACAATATCAAAGAGGAAAAATATCACTTATGCCTCCTCCTTTCACTTTCTTTTGCATTTTTTATATGTGAGTAACAAATTGGAGGACATACTTCTCATCTGATGGCTCATTTCTTAGAACTTCTGGTGCCATCCACTCTGCCTAAAGAAGGGTAACACCAAACCGCTATCAGAACTGTTATTTTAAAAAATTTCTTTAAGAAAGAATCAAGAGTAATCTAAATTTATAAGGATTAAATATCAATTTAAAACACCAAATAGGGGCTGAGCTTTTCTTTAAGTAAACAAGATGATGGGAGAAAGAAAAAGAGAAAAAAGAAAAGAATAGAAATGATCCAGATGTTGTGGCCCATTAAGTCTAAACCTATAAAGAGCACATAGAAATCCTCAGACAGCATCAAGAAGCTAATAGAAAAGCCGTCCATCCTCTAATTAAAAAATATAATCCAGATGTTGAGGCCCATTAAGTCTAAACCTATAAAGAGCACATACAAATCCTCAGACGGCATCAAGAAGTTAAAAGTTGTCCATCCTCGAATTACCAAAATATACACAGTTCAATATCATTTTGCATGCAACACTACACTAACCAGGTTGAGTGAGAGGATGAATTTCAAGTTGATAATAGATTTTCTCCAAATGATAACAGTGATGGAGCGCAGTCTTTGTCGTACTGTGCTATCATTTAGGTTATATTCTTTCTGGCTTCTGCAAATTGCCTTAACCAACTCTCTATCACTTCGGTCCTCAATAGTTGGGCACTTTGTCGAAACAAAGGTCATATTTTTTACGAAAATAATTATACCATTTTCCCAAAATAAATTAGAACATTCCATCACCGAAAATAAATTATAACATTCCATCACCGTACCAAAATTCAAGGCACATTGACAGGGCAAGACCAGGGGAGGCACAATTTTACTGGTATATGAAAAATAAGCAAGGACAGGATTTAACTTCCTA
>CAVNYN010287128.1:0-22756 GCA_963692815.1 Nyctanthes arbor-tristis
ACTTCTTTGAAGTGGTAGAATCTGAGCCATGGGATTCTCAATGTCAAGTACGTCACATTTTGGAGTATATGAGTTAGATTTGCTGAGGCAACTGGGTCTAAATTGAAGATAGAAATGATAGACAACAATAGTACTTTTTCTGTGTGGGCAAGAAAACCTTCCTATGGTCACTGATCAAGTATAGACAAAAATGAGAAGCAAGAATATAACCATCTAAAAAAAACCAATTTTGAGCAGGCGCTAGGACTAGCATATATTTAAACACCACAAGACAAACTTACCAAAGCATCTTGTGTGCTTATTTCTTCTCTTAAATCCACTCTAGCTCGAGCTTCTGCCAATCTTACTAAGCTCTCTAACTGCCTCGCGGTTATTGGTGTGCCGTCAGCGGAAGTATTATGGTCTCTCAATCTTAAGTAAAATTTCTGCAAGATTTCTGCTGCTGCTCTTGTCATCCTAAATGACATGATGATAAACAAATTGTGAATGCCTACATCAAAATCTCCAACAAGAAGTTTGCATTCTAGAAAGCATTATATCACCTTGGGAAGACATATGTTCTTGCATAAGCAATGTATTTACGTATAAGAGAACCAGGTAGCGGAACAAAATCAGTGTCCTTCTGTGGATCAAGTCTCAACGTTGCAACTAGAGAGCCATTTTTTACATTCATATCCACACCTCTGAAGTCCTCGGATTCTGCAAGTGGTAAAACAAATCAGTCAACAGAATAATGTGGTAAAAAAAATCTAGTAAGCATAGAAAATCACCTGCACGTAACCTCTTCACAGCAGGTGATTGTTGCCCATTACCAGAATGAAGCTTCAAGGGGGGAAAAAGATCATTTTCAATATTTAATTGAATTTAAAAGGTGGTCCATCACAACCAGAAGGTTCCATCTTTCAGGATATTCATGACATGCTGCCTCCTACTCTTAGCAGGCTGAGAGACGTCCAGCACCACCAAATGGTGAAAGACGGAGATTTAAGATGCAGAAGAACTAGAAAATTAACAGAAAAGTGTACAATAATAATGGAAATGGTATCTAGCAAGTAATTTACTGATTACATGGCAAAATTTATGGTAAGCAAGAGGCTTCAAATCAATCCAGCATGAAGACAGCCAACTTCGAAGGACTCAAAATTGTTGTTAGTGGTTCAGTAAAACTTTCTTGACTACTGGAAATAAATGGAAGAACAAAAATGATCATGGTTGGAACTGGACCACTGGAGAGCAGGTGTGCTGTGAGCCAAGCATGTATTTGCTGACAAAGCATGTTCAAATCATCTCAGACATGTATGTTGGAACAGTATACCAGACATTTCAAGTCGGACTATATTCTTTAAGTTGTAATGAGCATGTGTGGGATAAGATTGTTTTCTGTAGAGCCCTAGGAGTTAAGTATTTCCAAATGCCAATTATCGAGTAAGTGCAAGAAAATGTTAGGGATAAGTTACAAGGTTCAAGAAGAGACACATGCATTCAGATGAGATGATCATCTTACGAAAAAGCACATAGATCCTGTTGGTAACTGCAGAATGTCACTTCCTAGTTCATCAATTTGGGTAGCAGGCAGGATAACTTACTGACATAATGTGCTCTGAAAGTCGCTTATCCAGCAGCTCATCTGGCTTGTCAAGTAATATGAAAACCAAATCAAATCGCGAAAGGAGAGCAGCACTCATTTTCAAGTTCTCGTTTACAGTTTTTGCACGGCTGCAATTAAAATTTATACAGAAAACATTCAGATATTGAGTGTTCAATACACACATGCACCAAAAAGAAAACAGAAAAGGGAAGGAAACGGAAAAGAAATAAAAGAAAAAGGCAGCTTTTGGATGATTAACTCATTTAGTTTGCTCACTAATATATAAGAGACCTGATCTGGGCCATCATATAATAAAAGAAGTAACTATCAAAATTCCGAAAAGTTGTTGTAAACAATTCTGGATGAAATTTAGTCTCAATACTTATAATGACCCCCAACAGGGTTGGCTGCGGCTAAAACAGATGTTCTCGCTGACAGACTTGCTACAAGTCCTGCCTTTGCAACAGAGACACACTGTTGTTCCATCGCTTCCAGTAGGGCCTGGAGAAATCCCAAATCAGTACGATACTTATATAGAGACCAAACAGTTGGTACTGGCAATAAATCAACGCTTAAGACAGACCTGGTGTTCTGCCGACATTTTGTCGAACTCATCAATACAGCATAATCCACGGTCCGCAAGTACCATGGCACCTATTGATGGAATCGTCAGTTACATTTAGAAATGGGTGTTCAGTTATTATGCAGATGAAACCATAGAACTAAGCCAAGCAAGGGAGTAATAGTAAGACCGGGTAAAATGTAAAGCAAGTAGGACCCACTTCAGTGAAGTCGCGTAACTGTCACTATTTGGAACTCTGAAAATTTAACTCTTCGACTGACTTACTCGGAGGCCAATGATTTATGGATATTCAGCTCTCGGTAAGTACCAAATAACAAATAGAGACACACTGAATACTGACGCTTTGCCTCTGTAAGCTCTCTAGCACTTTCTCAGTCTATATAAGCTTCTTCCATGCCTTCTCTCTCCTCTCCACATAAGAACTACTTCTCAAACACTATGAAACAACAATTGGAACTAAGCATTCCATGGACACAGTCTTTTGCATAGAAATTACAGCCTATCAAATTAAGCATGCTATTATCGCTGCTCTTCATAATCATTTAAGTTTTCATGGCATATAGCAAGCTGAACGTGAATCTAACTATAAGAAAACAAATGACTATATTCTCTAAAAGAGTAGCTTCATTTTTCTAAGAGCTAGAACTTGTTTTCTATTTCCTCTGTAATTGCACATCCTTATGATTCAATAGTCTTTGCATCACTTCACTGCATCCAACAAAATTTGGGAACTGAGTGTAAATGAAATTAGAACTATGTCAAAATTTTAAAAGAAGAAAACGAGAGGGAAAAAAAAAGGAAGGGGGACCTTTTAAGATTCAACAACTAAGATATCTCTTATTATTATCAAATCAAAATTTGACACGTCTCTAAGAATTTTGTTATCAGACGTCAGGTTTAGATGTAGCAATCAACTGGAAAACAGAAAAGGCGGAAGAAGTTTACCAGCCTCGAAAGCATAGTCACTTGTCATAGGATCCTTAACGACAGCGACAGTGAGGCCAGCATTAGTTGTTGCATTACCACATACATATATGCCACGTGGGGAAACAGAAGCTGCTGCTTGTAGTAGTTGACTTTTACCCAATCCAGGATCACCTAGTAATAAAAAGAAAGCATTTATATAAATGTCAACATTTGCATGTTCTCCAACTTCGAGGTAACAAGTATATTTTCTCCATGACAAAGTGCTAATTCAAGCAGGAAAAGAGAACTTCCATACCAACAACTATTACATGGATATCACCTCTGACTGGTACCTTGTTCTGATCCATTGAGTTCTTGCGAACACCGCCAAATAAAGCAAGCGTAATTCCAGCTGTTAGCAAAGAGTAAGTGGGAAAAGAAAGCGGTCTATCATGTTTGCATATCATTTTGTAACCGTCAAAGCTATCATCTATATCAATTTTACCTACTAATTAAATCATCAAACAAAGGCACAGTAACGGAACTCTTGAAGAATGTAGGCAGATAACTTACATAATATGCATTACCATGATGTGCATAACAGTGTGATCTTCATGCCTTTACTATGCTTAGTGTGAAACATCAAATCCAAGTGATATATAATTCCAACACTATACCATTTTACATCACAGAACAAACATAGAATAGAAAAGAAGCTTCTTTTTTAGTGCATTATACGTAAAAAGCTTTTTTTCCCCGAGTGGAGCATATTGACTTCACCATATATATGATCAGTCAGCACAAGTGAGGGGGATAATTTTAGGACTGAAACTTCCTAGTGAGCGATAATACATATGGGGTTCCTCCAGCTAATTCATAAAAAAATAAGGTTTGGTAAGAAAATACCGCGCAAATCTTTATCTAAAGCATTGTAATCATCAGAATCAAACCAGATTGTGTAGGTACTGGCTAAACCAAGCATTATACAGTATCAGACTGAGGGTTTCAGTGAGGAAATTGACAGACATATCATATGCATAAATACTTTTACATGCCTGGAGCTGGAATATCATGCTTAACCGTGTAAGACACAAAACATAATAGCATCAATTTCTTAACATTAATTTGATATAAATATACCTTTGACAAGCTCATGACCATAAATGGATGGACAGATTGATTGAAGTATTTGTCGAAAAATATCAGAACCATGTTCCTCAGAGAACTTCACAATGAATTCTAGATCTCTCGCAGAAAATGAGAATAAATCAGAAAGCTCCATAGACCTCGTGTTGCAGTTAGTATCTTGCAAATCCTCAGGCACTGATTGGGACTTGGAGTTTATTACTGAAACTGCTTCTAGGTATAAATAAAATAGTGCTTGATTTTTGCCTTTTGATTTACCTGAGATGGAAAAGATCAACAATAATGATACAGTATAGAGACGAGGTGAATCTAAAGTTAATCATTTATGTGCTATATGCATCATGCGGTGCACTTGAAATTCAGAATTGCACTGATAATGGCCCCTAAAGATAGAAGGCCGGTTTCTATCCATTGTAATGACATCTTCAAAGAGACCCGACTGCACAATGTGGTGCTATGGAGTGGATAAGCCAACCAACAAGTGCATAGTTGAAAAAAACACAAAAGCTTACTTTTTCTGACATAAAGAGTCTGTCAAAATATATGGAAACATGTAAGGCTGGGACTGGATGCTACAATCTTTAGTAGAATATATAAAACCCCCAAACATACCTCCTCCAATGTCCATGTAATTGTTAATCACCCTTATAATACCAGTGACAGTTACTACATCACCAGGGATACATGCATCTACAAGGTCTTCAGTTAGTTCACATTCAACTGTCCGTGGCACCCGGCCTTCTTCATGGTGTTCAGATTTCAGTAACTCTTGAATTCTGTTAGTTTCATTAGAATTGCTACGTCAAAAAGCCCAAATCAGAGGATCAATGTCATTGTAGGAATCACACAAGTCTCCATTGAAAAGCGTACCTTATCTTTTGGAAATCTACTGGTCGAGCAGAGGATCTAATCGGATTGAATATCCGGCTTTTGCATGCTTGCATTACACATTTCGTTGGAGGTGAAAATTTTCCATCAGGAAAGTCACACATAATGGTTGTCCCGCATTTGGCACAGGAAAAATCCATTTGCATTACCAGAGGCTTTACTGTACTAACTTTTACTACCGTACCACGTACAGACACTAGCCTGTCTATTAGAAAATCCAATTGCACAAGTTTACTTCATTCGCAACATAAGATAGCTTGATATTTGTCACCTAAAACTACATATTGCACATTTGTACTCAAATTTCATTCTTACCAATATAAGCAGCCTTGAGGTTCTTTAAAGCAATCATGGACTCAGGGTAGTTGTGTAGACGAATGTTAATCTTTGCACATTCCTCCATTCTGTAATTCTCCTCTTTGCTAAACAAAACCTAGTTTCATTTTTAAAAGGCATGCAAGACATCAGTACCAAGCAACAAAAACTCATCTAAAGCATGACGGCCAAAATCTAAAAATCTCTGGCCTTTCTTTATACCTTGTGCAATGCAGCTCTCATGCACAGCAGAGCATCTCTAGGTCTTTCCTCCAACAATGCATAAAGCTCCCCCAGTTCACATACTTTCTGAAATTTCTGAAAGTCAAGTGGCAAGAAGAATAGGCCATTGTCCTCTTTCACCTATGCATTACATCAAAATTGCCCAAGTTTTGTCTAACCATTATTGACATGTTACATAGAGAAGATTAGATTAATAATGAAAAATAAGCTAAAATCCTGTGTATTACACCATCTAGCCCTTTACTATTAATGCCCCAAAGTACAGAATAAGTTTACCTAGTCTCCTTGGTACTTACCTATGCTGGTTCGTGGCTAGAAAGAAAAATCACCATATACAGGATAAAAACTACGCGTCGATATTGAAAATAACACATAATGAACTGTACTAAAATCAAACACGTTTAATTACATCAAGTCTCCAATACTATTGTATCGAGATTAATTTGTATGCCTACACATAGCAGACACAAAGAAGCATATAGCTACTTGTAAAAAATGGCTGACAAAGTCTTTGACAAAAAAGGGTGATTTCACCATCTTACCCATGTATCGTGTGATTACGGTATTAATTGTCTAGAGTAAGAGAAATTATCGTCAGACATTTTGTTAAGTATTTTTTACAAATGCAAGACAATTGTCTATTGATTTGAAAGTGACGTCATATTGACGAACATGCTACTCCGGCTTTTTTATCAACCTTTTTCTTAACCATTTTTCACAAATAGCATAGCTCTAAATCTACTAATCTTGGCTCCCAATTCAATTATGCTAATTTGGAGTCAAACCCAAGAAATGTATCTTCATATTTGTCGTACAGTTATTTTTTTTTTATTACAAGGGGGAGGAGCACATCGGATGGGATTCGAACCAGATAATCCCCTAAGGAGTTAAGCCTTTATCTACGAAGCTAACTCCTTGATCTCATATTTGTCTTACAGTTAAATATATGAAAACGGAAGCAACCTAGAGTGTGAGACACTGATAAAGAGAGGGAAGGACGGACCTGAGAGACAAGTTCTTGTCCTTGTGGAGAGGAGAAGAAGTGAAAGAGATCGGAGGCGAGCAAGAATATGAGCTCGGAGTCTTCATCAGAGGTATTGATTTTGGGTAAATAGAACGCCAGAATGCTCCCGATGTCGCTTGCCACAGTCGACCTCAATCTCATCTTGTCCTTATTCATCTCCACCTGGTTTACGTACATCCCGACTGTCGGCGGCGTGGTGCGTTGCTGCCGGTGAGGCTCCGGTCGATTCAATTGCTCTTTGCTTTTGGCGGGAAAATGCGATCACGCTGGGTAGCGCCCGGGAACTCATTTTAATGAGAAATTAGTATTTTACCCGTGCAATTACGGGTGCGCTTCACGGAATAAAAAAAAAAAAACTATTTTTTTTTCTAAAACATGTTATTTTTCAATTCTAGACACTTTCATCAAAGTATACCTGAAAAACATGAAACTCACGTGCTACCCGTCCGGTTAAGAAATGGGGTGGGGACATGAGCACTGTCACTCCACGAATGCTTGGCGGGGTGGGGGGTGGTTGTTGCTTGTCCCGCCGGAAACCCATTTTATTAAAAGTAATGTATTATTATTTTATCTTAAAAAAAAAAAAACCATGAGCGATTTGTATTGCGATAACTCAAACCTGTAACATTTCATGAGTAATCCCACACATTCACCACTTAAACTAACACATGACTTGTTGGATGCTAAAAAAAAAAAAAGGAAAAGAAAAGAAATTTTGTAAACGGGGCGGGTTACGGGGATTTTTCCAATCTCATCCCCGCCCTGCCCCAGTTGCATCATCATTATAAGTTAATTTAAATTAAAGAGTCAAACCGCACTCTCTAATTTGAAAGTTAAATTAAAGAGTTTGTTGGAGCATATTTTTAGACATTTGAGTATGTTGGATTTAAAGAGTCTCTTAGAGCTATTCTAAGTCTTTGATGGTACGTAAAAAAAAGGTAATATACAAATATATTTTACAACTACATACATCATTCAAATTCCATTACACGAAAATCATAGTATACAAAATTTCTTTTACAACTAGGAATATAATTCAAATCATTATAAATAAGAATAAGAAACATAATAAATGTAGCATACTAAAACAGCAACATATTATAATACAATTAGTCAAAATTTTGTTATATTACCCACGCAGAAAAATAAATAAATAAACAAAAAAAGGCAAATTTTTATGAAAAAATAATGTCATTATTCTTCAATTAATTTTTATTTTAAGTAACAAAACAAGTAATTATAATTTTTAACTAAATAATTATAGTTTTTTTTTACATAAATAATTATAAAACAAAAAAAAAAAGAAGAAGAAGAAAAGACCATAATAAACCACTAAAGTAGCCTACCCTTTATATTATGTTATTAAGTTATTTAATGTTTTACGAATTCACAGTTAAACTTTTTTCAACACCATAATTCTAAAAATTGGTAAATAGAAAAGGTTTGCAAAATAATCAACACAATGTCTCAATTGGAATCAAAATTAGAATTATAATTTAATGTAAAACGAAGCAACCTATTATGATATAAGTAGTCAGATTTTTATTATGATCCGCATGTAAAAAAATAGATAAAGAAATAAATCAATTTGATGATTTTTATTAGTACAGACCAATTTTTTTCCCTTTTTGGTGATTCTTCACACAAAATTTATAAATCCAAATTAATGATATTGAATAATTAATAGTGTTCAAAAAACTCTCAAAAAATTTATTACAAAATCTCCACTATTTGAATTTGAAATATCCATGGTGTATGTCAATACGTGTACATCCATGTAACCCATATGATATAATAGGGTTTTGAACATTTTATGGAATAATAACTACAAAAATTTTTAAGCACCTTAATGGTACCTTCCTTCTCGTGTGGGGCATGGAAGTATGGCACGTGGTTTTGGATATACGCCCCATGGAACGGGAGGTGCCTTAACATAATTGATAATAGTCAAGAAGCAAATAAAAATACAAAATGAAAACTTATAATGGATATAATTAGTTTTCAATTAAAAAATCTACAATTCAAACCACATCCATCATTCTCTTAATCTCGCTCTCTTCCCCTAACTATCGATTGTGTATATGTATACATATAAAATACACATATGTTTTGCAGCCAACCCCTCAAATTCTAAGAAAATGGAACAGGTTTCATTGGAATCATTAACTTGAATTCCTTTTTCTTTTCTTTTCTTTTTTTCCCTAAGCGTTGATTGCAACTTTCCCAATTCTAAAAATTAAAAAATAAAAAACCTAAAATAAAATACTACAAATCATATTAACCAACTGGAAAATAATTAATAAAATACAAATTGGTTTACGGTCCGGCTATGGAGAGCTTAGCTCTCCTCTTACGGAGTGAAAACTACCACGTGGCTGCATGTGATTAGGGGTTGGAGGATTGAGGGGAGAGCTAAGCTCTCGTTAGAAAATTACACTTGGTTTACGACACTTTTAATTAACATGCCAACTTATTTTATATATGCACCATTAAATGTTATTTTTATAACTGATTAATTACAGTTAAGCTGAAGAAAAATTGGCCGATAACTAATTAATAATGTGTATGTTCATTTAGTTTCTAAGAAATAAATATAAAGATCGGAAACGTAACCATGTTTTCATTAGTTTTCAATAAAAAAAGAATAATTCTATATGGACAAAAAAAAGAGACAAAAAATGTGATAAAAATGACAAGTGACCCATGTAATTAACATTGATGTAAATGTGACGTGATCTGTTGAAAAACAGGATGTTGTTATGTGTCAGTTTTGTTTAAGTTTTTGTATCTCATTTTGTTCCCATAACACAACTCATAAAAAAATTGTAAATACAAAAAGGAATGACCATAAATTTTTTTGAAGCATAAATATTAATAATTCTTTGAAGAAAAAGGGATGTTATAGAAAAACTAATATATATATATATATAAAAGTATTGACGCAAAAAAAAATTAATTAACAAATACAAGTTAATTTATGACACATTATATTGTGAAGATGGGATTATGTAATTCTAATATACATAGATATGCTAATTTATTTTATATATTCGTTTAATGTTATTTTAAAAATGGATTGACTATATGTTGGATTCAAATTAAGTCAAGAAATAATTAAAAAAGAAATTATCCATAAATTTTATTGGAACATAACTTCATGAGTAATAATAAATTTTGAAAAAAAGCTTTCTTTCAAAAAAAAAAAACCTAAAAGAAATGAATTAAAAAAAATTTAAAAATTTTTTTAAAAAAACACTGCACGGCAGCCGTGTGTGAACGAGGCAGCCAATGCTTATTAGATTGTAGCATTGTATGCAAGGCACACGTGAAGGCGTGCTTTGGAAGTGAAAAATGCCTATAGGTAATATTAATACACGGTTAGTCCTAATGCATTTAACACGGTTTTAAAAGGAAAAAATAATAAAAAGTAAGGATTTTCAAAATAGGCTACTGAAATTTTCCTGTCTACATCTAAAAATAGATAGACCCTTCAACTTTATATAATATATAAAAAGTTGAACCTCCAACTCCAAGGGCCCCCACCACCCCGCCTCTGGAGCTTAGTGAATGATGTAAATAGCAGAATGTGTCTCAGTGGAATAGGATTTAAGAACTACTGTTAAACAGGTGCCTTCAAGTAGCCCATTCCATACCATGTCACTAGCAGGAATCGAACTCCCACCATGCGGCTGCCAACTCTGCTGAGACTACCTTACTCTTGTCCTATCAACCATTGAATTATGCCCTGAGGGCACTTTACATAATATATAGATGAGATAGAAAATAAGTGAACTTGAATTATGGACATCTATGCAGTATATGCGCGTCATATGAAATATGTAAATGTATTTGGTTGGACCCATTTTTATTTAAAAGTAATTAAAATCGATTTGCAAACATATGCATAGGGATAGAAAGTGAAACAGAGGGAAGGGATAAGAAGAAATTAAAAAATAATAATAATAATAATAATAATAAATGTGGAGGTGAATGTTTAGTGGCAGTTATTGTCGTGGAAATGATGATATAAAATAAAAGTAATGAAAAAGTGAGGTAAAATAGAGAAATGATTAAAAACGAGAAAAATAAAAGAAATTGTATGATCCACATGAATCCATGAATGGTCGACAATGCACGAAGTTGAGCGGCTGAGATCTATGAAGATTGAAGAATATTGAGTTGTGAAATTTGTAGATGTGATTTATTTATTTATTTATTTATTTGTCGATACACATTGATTATAGGTTTTTTTTTTTAGAAGGAAATTGATTATTGTTCTAAGTACATTTGAAATGTAAAAATATATTAATGTTTCACCCGTGCGGTGCACGAGAAAAAATATTAGAATGGGATTAAAAACAAATTGAACTACAACTACACAATAATAAGTCAAAGAACTTAAATTGCTACTCAAAAAAATTTTATCTTTAGAACTATAATAATGCAAAGAAACAATAGTAAAAGTGTTTAAATAGATGTCTTGATATGCTTACAAATTCTATAAAATAGTGAACTAACAAACCAACCTAGAACTCTTTCAAAAAAAAAAAAAAAAGAAAAAGAAAAAACTAGAACACAAATATTGGTTCAAAATAAAATAGGAAAAAAGTAAAAAAACAAAATAGATGGATTCAAACGCCCAAAATCCGTCATTAGCAATCAGCCTCGTTGAATTATCCTAAAAGCATATACTATCACACGTAAAAACAAATATATCATACGCAAAACTTATACCCGTTTTTTCAAACACAAACTATCAAACTTGCCAAACAAAGAAAATAAAAAGAAAAAATGGATCTCGAGTGATTGAGAAGGGAAAAAAGTCAAAGACTTTGCCTGTATCATATATATATATATATATATATATTAAATGAGAAGTGTTGCGGTAAAGTCTGACTGCGATTTTCCCGTCCAAATTGCTTTAAGTAGGGACATATTGGTCATTTTAGGTTTATTGTTGTACCTGGTGCGGTAGGATCCATTTTTCAAGCATTTTCATTTTTATTTCTTTGTTGGGTTTTTATCTCTTCAACGTGGTGTCTCTTCAGACTCCCCCCCTCTCTGTCATCAGATATTCTGTTTGTGATTATTATCCGTTCGAAATTCATTGACTTATCTTTTCTTCTGAACTTTATCTCTTCTTTAATCATTTAATTTGTGTTGTTTTTGTAAGCGGGTTTGCCGATCTTCTCGATGGAACAAGGTTCCCTAATTTCTCGGGATTATTAATCAGGTATGAGTAAATTGGGTTTCTTGATTTCAATGCCAAAGCTGCTTAATTTTTGGTTTCGATTTGAATCTTTGCTTGCGAATTCCCTCTTTATTTACGGATGTAAATATTGTATATCGTGTCTTCAAATTGTGTTCATATTTAGGCTCAGCTTTTCTCGATCAACCAGTGTTTATAACTACAGAAGGTGATGTTTCTCTTTTCTTTTGTAAATATCAGAAACTTTATCCTGTTAACCGAAGAATAATATTTTCATTATATCTAATATGAATTTTCGTGGGTAATTTTTTTTTTTTTTGAAGAATTTTTGTGGGTAATTAATAGAACATTATTTACTGTTTTTGAATATAGAAGGTGATGTTTCTCTTTTCTTTTGTAATAATAAGAACTTTTATCCTGTTAACTGAAAAATAATATTTTCATTATATCTAATATGAATTTTTGTAGGTAATTAATAGAATCATTATTTAATTAATTTGCTAAACATTAGCTGTTTTACTTTTAGATGTACCCTACCATTGAGGTTTAATAAGTTATCTTGCTACGTGGATATATATTAACACCTTACTAACTGACGTATTATTTATGTTCAGCATATCAGAAGAACCCTTCATCCTTTGACGATGAAGTATGACACTTGCAGAAGATAGCAGAGTGACATGTACTCTATCAGAGACTTTTGAAGGTTGTAAGTCACATACCAGTCCTCTCGCTTTACGTATTGTAAGAGACAAATTTTTGATATCATTTGTAAGATGATAAATCTCTTGCAGATGGAAACGCGTTTTATAGACAAGTGAGCCGAACCATCTAAGATTACATTTTTTCTGTGTAGATAATCAAGTTCTCAAACAAGAAGTTAATGGATGTGATAATCAATCGTCTTGCGATTTTTCTTCCTAATATGACTTTTGTTATCATATATTAGATTCATCATTCATTTGTTCGGTCTAATTTTCTTCTGTTCTGCTAATGCACGCTTGGTTTACAGCTCCCAATCTTTACTGATAGACATTGATCAGAGGTATATTAGATGTTCTCTCTTTCTTCAGTAATATTCTCCCTTTTTCTTATTTTTCCCCGTGGTATACGTTATTGTTGTCAATGGCTCTTTTAATGAATTTTGCTTCTATAACTTTTGGAAATACAAATGGCTTCGGTTTTTGGAGTCGAACCAGTTCAGTTAATCTGAGAAAATCTTATCAAGTAAATATTTTTGTATACAGGCTTCAATCAATGTTTTTTTTTTTTGCCCCTACATTACTTCAATCCAGCCAGCCAGGTAGAACCGTCTATTTTAAGCACCGAAATATCAAAGGGTTGACTAGGTCCATTCTTGGTTGAGTGACCAACAGCAACTTCCTTAATCCCCAAGTGATTTAGTTATGGTTTAGATATGGAATACCATATTAGGATAGTAATATATAGACCTCTAACAACTTTTAGCTAAATGTATTGGTAGGATGATCTTGCTTTTAAACCAGAAAATTTCAATCCATATTTGGGTGGCATATATAATCCTTGCAACCATATCTGCCATTATAGCGGCTTCAATAGTGGAAACTTGAGTCCACTATTTAAATGGTGGATCAAGAATAGATGTAGTTCTTCCTACACTTAGATGGTTTTTAAGCTTTCCAAAAAATCGACGTTTTTCTCTGGATTCAAGTTTTCCAAATGAATTTAACGACACTCAATGGGTCTGATAGTATAAATGTCTATTAAAAACAATGGTAAGAACAAATCTAACATGAGAACGGTAAGTATTCTTCAATATTTTCTAATCTTTTAACTTTCAGGCCAATTTTGGTTCACTAATGCATCATCATTTTTTTTAAAAAACATTTTTCAGCTAAAAAGGGGAGACCCAGCACAAGGCAGCAAAGATTTCTGCTCCAAAAGGAGAAGATTCTGGGGAGGAAGAAGACAATTATGAGCAGCGAGCAACCATGTGTAGAGCTTTATGATTACAACTACATAAATGATGAATTTTGGATTCATTGTAATAGCTGAGAGATTTCCACAGCAAGAGGGCTAAAGTTTAATCTTGCATAAAGTAAACTTCAATCAAGATGAGAATTAGAAATATGAAACACTAGGTTAACATATTTTAAAGTTAAAAATATTTGAGGGGTGGCTCATGTTAAATTTATTAAGTAGGCGATCTACTAATATTTAATAGGCTTTTTTCTTTTAATATATGCTTCCGGATTGAATTAGATTTTAGGAATCTTTATGGAAAAGAATTTCAAATTTAATGGATAAACTCTACAAAAAAATATCATGCAATGAAATATGAGAATACATACGTTATTTGATTGATATCTAAAATGATTACTTTTTGTATTTTGTAAATTTCATAATATCTTTTACTCCACATACTTGATAAGTGATCTCCGTGCCAAGCAGGAAGTGAAATATTTCTTTTTACTCATGTGTTAAATTCGTGGTGGTTGACTATTTTCATCTTCGTTTGATTTCTTCGTGTGCTCTTCCGATCTCAATTTGAACTTTTACAACTACAAAAAGGTTCCCATCTTTTATCACTGAATAGCATATTTGGCGTATAATGTATATTTATAATTTAATCTATCAAATTCGAATGAATATATTGCTTTTGGAATATATATAATGACTGTTTAACAAGTTTTCTTCCTTTAACATATAGCATCATATATGAGCCTCTAATCGATTTCCACAAGAGGTATGTATCTAAAAATGCTACTATCCAATAAAACAAAGAAAGGAGTACACATATATTCCAAGTTCTTTTATTTATAAAGGGAAACTAAGCTTTGATTAATTGAGACGACAGCCAAGTAAACTCACTAATACCAGGCAAATGAAGTGGTCTATAATTAAGTACGATAATTGGTCGATATGCACAATAATACCTTATGATATTTCATTAATTTATTGTTAATTTATTGTAAGTTTATAGTAACTAGTATAACACCCATACAATGCACGAGAAGACTACTAATGAAATGGTGTGTCCTTACAAATAATAAAAGTTTTAAATAATATGAAAATGCAAAATGTAATGAAAATGAATTGCATCTAGTCTAACAAACTGTGAATTATAATGAAAAATATTGCTGAGGGTGGTTGTAGTAATAAATATTCTAATTTATTCGCCTTTTGCCTAATTTTCTCATTAATAATAATTAAAAAATCTCTAAATAATAATCCAATAGAAAATATGTATAAGAGCATTTCGTTGACATTACAATTTCTTTTGCCAATATATATAGTAATAAAACAAATTCAATTGTTAAAAGAACGAAGAACTATACCTTCAATATATCTAAGGTGATGTAATTGTATTGTCATTCATAAATTTATGAAGACAAAAATTATTTTTGTAAAAAAAAAAAAATCAATTTAGCTGCTTAGAAAAATTACATTGTTACATAAAATAATTAATTAACCGCTTGTGATTTTAATTGTGACACAATGGTTTGATATTTAAATTTCTGTAAAAACTCCAAATTCGTATCACACCTTCCATTCATTTAATTTCCCTCCCCGCGTATAATAAAAAAAAGGTAATTAGAAGCTTACTTATTCCCGTAGCAAATTAGATATGAAGTGATTAATATGGTGTTAAAATTGATGTAGAAATAATATCATTGCACCCTTTTGAATAAACTAAAAATATCATGTGCTCTTCCGATCTTTTCATAATTTATTTATTTGAACAAATCGTTAACATATCTCTGTTAGAAACAATAAGTGAATGCAAAGATTATTTTCAACAGAAATAATTAAAGAAACGAACAAAAATTAAAACAGAACAGAATCATTGACTTAAATATAGATTGAGACTAGATAAACTATGTTCTATAGCAAAATTTCACCATTGAGGCTAGATAAACTATGTCATATAGCAAAATTTCGCCCATACTCCTTGTGCTTGTAGTTCAACGAGTGTTTTGCTACCAGAATTCAACAATCTGCTACTTAAAAATCAAACACTTCGAAATCAGGCTCTGAATAATATTAAGTGTTTTATTTTCTCTCAAGGGGAATGGACAGAACAAGGAAGAAATTATTCAAAAACGGGATGAATAAATCCATCAGATTGGTTCCCTTTTATACACTTCAAAATGTCCGATAGAGTTTTGTTGATCAGACGCAACTCTTCAGACCGGATAGAGTTTTGTTGACAACTCTTGATATCAACTGAATTAACTGAAAACAAAATTTCCATAAATTCGAGATATATAAAAATAAAATAAAAAAATACATTCTTAATCAACAAGACCCAAAGACCCCAAGGCCCATGGTAATATATATAATAATAGATTTTAATATAATCTATCTTTATTTTTTTATTAAGTCTTTACAAAATACACTAATAAAGTAGTCATAATTTTTTTTCCATTCCAATATGGGATATGATACTTCAACACTATATTGATATATAAATATCTAACAATCTCACCCAATTTATGATTGACTAAAAAAGGGCCCAAATTATTTATGATAATAATAGTAATGATTAAATAATTTAGTAGTTATTATTCTCCATATATATTGGTTACGCAAATTATATAGCACTAAAAACGCTTTTGATAGAGACATTTTTGTCCCTTTGTCATTAGAAGGTATAAGAGGAACCAAAAATGGCAAAAGAAAGACCAAAAAGCCTATACATGACATGGATGATTAATGATGATTAGGCCAAGTGCAAAACAACATATCCAACTCGGCTCAATAAAAAGCCCACGAGTAATGCTATGTGGTATCACGTGTATAAGCATCAGTCTACACATTAGTATATGATTAATTAAATCAAATAACTCACATGTGCTTAACTTCACCTATCATTTAACACATACGACCACATAAATGGTATTTTAGCACCAATAATGCTGCATAGCATTATTCTTTTTCAATTACCCGCACTCTTCATGTTAATGTACACAACAGTCAATTGTAGAGGGAAAATATATTTCTTTTTTATCAGACGAAAAATGAAGTGGGATCGACTGTGAGTCTGAAATTTCCCAATAGAGCTCGGAATTTCCCAAGAAACAATGATATATAAAAGGCAAATATTGGATAATTGATTTGATTAATGATGGAACGACGTTGGAGAACGAATAAAGGATAAATGACCGAAATTGAAGGATGTAGCCTAAAACCGTGAATTCTAGCCGAGCTTAGAAGGACTCGACCATAAGTCTGGAGTTTCCCAATAGAGGTTGGAATTTCCCAAAAAAAACGCTATATAAAAGACAAATATATTCGATTAAGAATGGAATGACGTTGGAGAAGGAATAAGGGAGAAATGGCCGAATTGAGGGCCTTGGAAGAAGGTTACGTGGACTGTGGGTAGAAGACAAAGTATGGAATAAAAAATAATTAGGAATAAAAAAATAAAGTGTCAATTAGGAAAAAGGAAATAAAATCACAATTATAGAATGTTAATATATTTACCGCAATTTAGATGTATTTATAGACACCGCAGTAAAAAAGTGAGAAAATAGCGGTGTCTATAGATACAACTACTTTTGTTTTAAGGATATATATAGATTTTAACATTTTAAATTTGTCGAGTGATCTCTTCGTGTAACGCACATGTGAGAATCTAGTAATAGATAAATTGATGACAAGTTTAATATGGAATGGGGTTTCTCACCCAATAATAAAGAAGTAAAATCCCGTGTAATTTTTTCTTGCAAACCAAAATCCCGTGTAATTTGGAAAGTCCCAAAATAAAAAATATATATATAATTAAAATGAGAATAAGGAAAACGCAATAATAAAAATCAACGTATATAAAATTACAAAAAATTAGGAAAATGAGAAGGTAGAAAATTTATAAAAGAAGACAATAAAAAGAAAAGGGTAATTTGCACTTAACGTCTCTAATATTTTAAATATTTATAGATCACATCTTCAACTTTTAATTTTCTTTCTATGGGTCTTTAATTTTTCAAGAAATCCCCAATTTAGTCCCTAATGATGGAAATCGTTAATTCCGTCTATTAATTCAAGGGCATTTTTGATAAAATATAAAAAATAAATATTTTAATTTTAAAAAAAGCTGAAAATCTTGCTATCTTCTTTGCATTAAATTCTATTTCGCTGTACATTTACTTTTCCTCCCACCCAGATCATCTCCGCCGCAATTAGTCGTCGGTTCTTCACTTTTCTTTTGCAGATAACCAATCTCTGCACTACCCACTTTTAGTCAAGCCGTGGCCCATATTGCCTGCCTACCTCCTATGGTCGCAGAACCCAAATGGCCCTTTTCGTTCTTGCAAAGCCTATTTTGGCAACGGCTTCACCTAGCGGGTTGATCCTTTGAAATCCAATTCTGAAATTAATGGGAAATTTGGCCCCAGCGTTGTTAATGGGTGGTTCAGGTGTTTTTACAGTGAGGCTTTGAGGAGCTTGATATGCGAATGGGGCAGAATCTGGATGGTTCCAAAGAGGATTTTAATGTCCAAAAGGGGAGAGAAATTGGAGAGCGTGATCGGCAGGAGAGAAGATGAAGAGTTACCAAATTTTGAAGCTGGTTTTTTTGAAATTAAGGTCAGTGATAGATCGAAGAATGACAAAAAGCTGGTGAGATCGGAACAAGTTCTTGAATAAATATGTTCAAGAAGGTGAGATTGAAAGGCATATGATACGATGATTGGTTTAGTCGATTCTGGTGCCCAATGGCTGCCTTTGCTGTAATTTCCAGCAAGTCTCCCCTCTTTTGACTACCGGAAATGGCAGCACTTCTCCAGCAGCCAAACAGTCTTGCTGCCATTAGGGCTGCCGGAAATTGCACCATTTCCGGCAGCACGGGGGGGAGTCCCCCTCGGCAGCCAAAAGGGGGGCCCCCTCCCCCACCTCATTTTTCTTTTTTCTATTTTTTAAATTAAAATATTTATTTTTTATATTTTACTAAAAATGTCTCTAACTTAACGGATGAAATTGACAATTTTGGTCACTAGGAGCTGAATTGGGGATTTCTTAAAAGATTGAGGACTCATAGAAGAAAATTAAATATTAGAGACGTGATCTATAAATACTCGAAAGGTTGGAGACGTTAGATGTAAATTCCCCAAAAGAAACTAAAGATTACCGAAATGAGTGGACAAAGACTTCGCTTGCAATTGTATTAGTGTTATATATATATATATATACACACACACATTGTTGGATAAATTGAGTGTTGACCTATGCAATTTAGTTGTGTGTGAAATGGAAAAGTCTCCAAATTTAGGCTCATGCCGTAGGGCAATATAGTTTAAATGACTGTATGTTTAAGAATCCCACACCAAAAATTACAAGAATATTGACTTTTTTATATAATGGGTTGTTGTTTCAAATTGTAATTTAATTACCAAACTAATGCCATCAATAGCTAGCCCGCACACCGCATTGGGCAATTTAGAGATGCACTTAGCATCGTCGCAAAGAGTTATGAGGAGCCTTAAAAGTTAAAGTTTTAAGAAATGAAATATCGGTTCGCTAATGTGGCAATAGGTGGCGTCATGAGGAGCCTAATGTCTTTTGTTGGGCATTTATTTGATAAGGAATGGTTGGTTTGTTAGTCTTAGTCCAGTGATTAGCCTTACTCCAAGCTCAAACTGGTTCGCTTAGCCGAGGGATCTTATTCGAAAACTTCGCCCATAGCTTGCAATTTATTTCCCTTTTGACATTAGGCTTAAGTTTTCAGAAATGAAATCTCAGTTTGATGATGTGGCAACAGACATCATGCAACTATAAGAAATTATTGAATCCAATGTGCATACAGTTGAACATACACCGTGGATATTATCACAAAAAAGAAACTTATACAGCACTAGCCACTTAGAGGAGTGTTGCTTTACCTCCCAATTAGCAGAAAAAAATATGTAAATTTGTAAAAAAAATTCTCAGTCGAAACGGGGATTAAACGAGGATGAACGGCATCCCGACCCGGCCATCCTCGTCTCTGTCCCATCCCTGGCCCGAAATAAATGGGGACAAGACAAGGATGGGGATTTTTAATCAGGGTCAGGACGAACATAGGGGTTCCCGGCCGGTATCCACCCATTGCCATTGTTACTTTTAAACCACAAATTCTCCAATAGAAAATAATACTAAATGAAATTAAAAAAAAAAAGAAAAGAAAGAAAAATCACGTCTATAGAATTCAACAGTTCTATATCAACCATATACGAGGTTGCAAGTTTAAATATTAATTTACCACCTCACTGCTCGGTGCTTTTCAAATAGATGAGAAATAGATGAAATCTTAGTACAAGTGTACAACAGATCTTCTTAGTAATCTGACATGACAATTGCCATGCAACGAGACGTTAAATAATATTTGTATATACAAGGTGTATAATTTTTATACATATTTTTTTATATTTACTTAAATGTTATTTGCTCCATCTTCCTTAAAGTCACAATTTTTAGAGAGTGTAGGTAAATTCAGGAATGTGTGTATAAAAATTGTAGATATTGTGTGTACAAATAGCACTTCTCCCATGCAACACATCTCAAAAGAACAAAAGCGCATATTTTTCTAATTTAAGTTCCCATTAGTCTTCTACTTCTATTTCAAAATATAAATTTGTTACATTAACGACGAATACATGTTATGGGAGACTTCTATTGTATGTTACAAAAATTTTAATGTGTCATTTTTCTAATTGCATTTTGAAATGGAAAATAGTTTGTTAAACGCATAAAAATTTTATTTTGCGCACGTAGGTATATTATGATGCACGTATGCAATACGTGGTGGCACACATCTAAGCTTCAAGTATGAGATAGGGACGGACCTATTTAGGGATGGCAGAAAAGCCCCGAAAACTCGAACCCGATGAAAACCCGCCCCGAACAGGGCGGGGACGGGGCACAAATCTGTGCCCCGTTTCAGATTCGGGGCGGGGTCGGGTTTGGGGTGCCCCGCCCCGAAAACCCGAAACTTACAACTTAATTAAAAAAAAAAATTTCGTGTTGAGGTTGAATTGAACCCTCAACCATCAGTCCAATTTACCCCAACTTTTAACCAACTGCGCTGCCTCTGACTTGTGAATTAGTGCCAACAAAAAAAATATAGGGATTTTACCAAAAAAAAAAAAATCGGGGTAGATGTCGGGGATTTTCCTATCCCCGCCCCGACCCCGAATCACTCGGGGATCGAGGCGGGGTCGGGGCGGGGTAAAAAAATTCGGGGCGGGGACGGGGAAGGCCAAACCCGACCCCGACCCGCCCCGCCCCGTTGCCATCCCTAGACCTACTGGTTAGCCAGATCGAGCTCCAACCCAAAAAAAAATTCCTAAGTAATCCAAAAAAAAATTCTCAGTTGCCCAACAAAAGTTAACTCAGTCCAGCCTAAAGTCAAACTTTTTTCTTTAAAATTCGTTAGTGAGCTCAATACAAAAAATAAATCTAAGTTTTCTTAGTCCAAAACAAATCCAACTTGTTATCTAGTTCATGTAAATCTAATTTTAAACACTTTTTATCTATTTTATGATGTATCTAAAATAATGGAGGCTCTTTTATTTTTTGTACTACAATATATATTTGTTTTTGTTTGTCGTTTAAAGATAAATTGTAGTTAAAGTTATTATACATGTTTGCGATTTGTGTATTTGAGGGAATACCATTATATTTCGAGTTTGGTTTAAGCTAATTTATAAAGGAGACTATGTCAATTTTTTTTTAAATTTTAATGTATTCTGATATTTTTAGTACAATTTCATTTCATTTCGAACAATTTATAGTATAAAAAAATTCAGGGACGCTGCCCCCGAACCCCTGAGAAGGGGGCAGACAACCCCGACTTTTTTTCTCTGAATCCAGCTCGATATTATGCAAAATTCTCAGTCCATTTCTAGTGTGAGATGCTTATTGTTTAGATATTTGACACATATATAAATAAGCATAATAATATATATGCGTGTAGATAAAATAAAATTTCTACATTAATGAGTCTACGATTGTAATAATTTTGAAATCAAATTGAATTCTTCAGAGATCGGAAGAGCAATCGAAGTAGAAGACGCAATTTATATATTTCACTAACGTTCGATGACTCCAAATGAAACTCACACATTATTAGTTGATTATTAAGGTAGGATTGTAACGACGTAGTTTCATAGTCTCAGCTCAAACGCTTCGCCATTGTCCACGGGAGGCGGCATCTAGCTGGACTTCTACCTGATACGCATAGCAATTTATGCATCGATACTGAAAACCCTAGAGAAATGAGATTGTTTATGGATTATACAGTGAGTTGAGGTGATCTGCAACCAATTATTGTTTTGGTGTTTCTCCTTTCTCAATTAGAATTTCCTGCCTTCGACGAACAGAGGTAATTGTTTCTCGTTTGTTTTCAGTTATATTTTTGTATGATTTGCTAGTTTAGATGCATATATGCTGTATAAGCGTTATTTTCCATGTTTTTGTCATTGGATATTTTGATCCATGAATAATACCTTTCGGGATTTGTGCAAATGTTGATGGTATCGAGCTGGATTTCGCGCAGGCCAGAAGTGGTTCTGATGGTGGTGCAGTTGAAAGTTAGGAGTAAATATCCCTAGTGAAGATTCCGGGGATTTGGGCCGGATAAGTTGTGAGTTTTCAATTGAGAGCGTTAGGGTTTTGTAGGAGGCCAGGGTATTGTTGGGTAGGGCGTAAGTTGAGAGGTTTTTGGGAAAGAAGGTGGAGCTGATATGGGTTTGAATGTGGATTTGAATATGGATGATACATGGAATGAAATTTTGACTGGATTGAGAGTCGATGGTAACTCAGCTAGGGACGCTAGGGTGGCGGTTAGTGAAACTAATGTTGCAGACTTGTTTTCTGCTGATAATGGGCCGGAGTCGT
>CAVNYN010287130.1:0-67677 GCA_963692815.1 Nyctanthes arbor-tristis
ATGTGATAATCTGTGGCCTTACTGTGTGGTCTTGGCCAATCTGAATCTCTGTGGCCTTGCTGTGTGGTCTTGGCCAATCTGAATCTCTGTGGCCTTGCTGTGTGATCTTGGCCAATCATGTGCGCACCACGGGTAGTAGTTTAACTAGTGATAGGGCCCTTTGTGCATTCAATGACTTTGTGAATCAAAAGGCTTTGTGAAATACATGGTTTTCCTGAAAATACGAAAGTGAATCAAGAGATTTGGTTATTCACTGAGTAGTTTATACTCATTCCCCTTTTCCTACAATCTTGTAGGTATTAGATTAAGAAGTTATGTGGCCAGATCGTCCTAAGACAGAGGGGATACATGTATGTGATCGAGACTTTGGTGTGTGCGGCCGAGGTTTCGTTGTGGATAGCCCACGGAATATTTAATCATCAGAGTGCGTAGCGAAAGCGCCTAGATATTCTGAACTGTATTTGTATCCATTTGTAACCGTTAAAGGCTTCCGCTACTGTATATGAATTCCGTTCGCGACACATATAGGTACAAGCACTTCCGTCTGACGTCATCCCCTAAGAGGTTTGGATTACTTCAAAGAAATTCGGTTTCATCATCTAGCATTTTAGAAAAATATAGAAAATGTGTATAAATATATTCAGTGAGTAACCTATGTACATGCAAGAATTTCTTTTGAAAACATGACTTTTTAGGGCTTGAATTGCTCCATCGATTTCCCAAGCGTATGAACTAGTTAGGTTGGTGCCACATATGAAAAGGTTAGTTCATAGACTAGCTTGGTAGACTCCGACAATCCAAATTGAACTTATTCGAAAAGGGCATCTTGACACCAATATCATGATCTAAACTCAAATAAAATTCTGAAATCCTGAGGGAAATACATTTGGTAGCAATTCATTTTTAATTGTGAACTTTCATCATGCACAAAGTAAAGCAACAACTTTCTTCAAAAAAAAAAAAAAAAGAAAGAAATAAAAAAAGCAAAGCAAGAACTTATCTTTAAAATTCATTCCCCAGCATCAGCTCGATGATGCTTTAACAAGACAAAACCACACTTTTAACAAAGAGAAAAAAAAGGGATAAGTCAATCCAAGTACAAAGATCACTCACCTTTTTCTCTTACTTTCTAACTTTTCTGATTTTCCGACTTTTACTTGGATTTTTTTCTGCCTAAAAAAGGCAAAGCAAATGGGTATTTAATTTAAGGGTTGAGTGAAGTTCTGGTTGAAATGTGACGGATTTATCCAATAACATTTAGATGTATTTATACACAAAATTTCAGAAGACAAGAGAAAATCTTAGCAATCATTACCTACTCTCCCTAGCCCTAATGCGTAAGCCTGTCTATCCTATGTATGCACATTTCCATTCATATAGTGAGTATACTTTGTTTGGCACTTTTCCAAAGAATATCTCTAGTTTAAACTATTTTTCATTTCGTATTTAACGATTTCCAAACAAATATAATTTCTTTAAAGTTTTTAAGCTATTTCAATTAGTCATCGCAGACAAATGATAAAAGTGAGTTCGTAACACTGTTCGATATTTTTTTACAATCATATTACGTTATTTTTAGTCAGGTCATTACAATCTAGCCTCCTTAAAATAATTTCATTGTCGAAATTACCTTGAAATAAATCGGGGTATTTTTCTTTTATTTCTCTCTCTTTCCCATGTTTCTTCTTTTATTGCTTCACTTTTCCATAACATTCGTGCCAATTGTACTTTTTATTATGAAGTTTCTTGGTTTCTCGCATTAATATTTTTACAAATCGTTCTTCATATATTAAACCTTGTTGAATATCTAGCGAGGAATTTGACAAGACCTAAGAAGGGTCGGAAATGTATTTCTGAAGAGTCGAGACATGAAAAACATTATGAATTTTCTTCATTTGATCTGATAATTTAAGTTTATAAGTTACTTTTCCAACTCTTCCTACAATTTCAAAGGGTCCAATAAATCGAGGCCTCTGCCTTCCTCATTTTTCAAATCGGAAAAGTTTTTTAATTGGAGATATCTTGATAAAGACTTTATCTCCCACTTCAAATTCTAATGGTTGGCTTGGTTGATCTGTATAACTATGATATCGATCTTGAGCTTCTTTGAGTTTATCTTTTATCTTTTCTACAACTTGAATCAGCTCATATACCATTTCTGAGTTAACAATATTTCTTTCTCCAACTTTGTCTCAATACGAAGGAGATCGACATTTTCGACCATACAGAGCTTCAAAAGATGGCATTTAGATCGAAGATTGATAACTATTATTATAAGAAAATTCAATCAGTGATAGGTATCGATCCCAGCTTTGTGGAAATTCTAACACACAAGCCATGAACATATCTTCTAAGGTCTGAATACTCCGTTCTGATTTTCCATCAGTCTGTGGATGAAAAGTTGTACTAAAATGAAGCTTGGTGCCTAACACAGAGTATAATTGCTTCCAAAAATGTGATAGGAATCTAGGATCTCGATTCGAAGTGATAGATACAGGTACTCCATGAAGGCTGACTATTTCTTGTACATATAACTACACAAACTTTTCCATTTTATAGGTCATTTTAATTGGTAGAAAGTGTGCAGACTTAGTCAAGCAGTTGATAATTACCCAAATTGCATCATAGTTTTTATTGGTCATTGGTAGTCCACTTACAAAGTCCATGTTGTCTTTTCCCATTTCCATTCAGGAATTGGTAAAGGCTATAAAGTATCTGCAGGTCTTTGATAAGGCTTTAACTTGTTGACAAGTTAAACATCTCGAGACAAAGTTTGCAATTTATTACTTCATATTTGGCAACCGATATAAATGTTTTACTTTTTGATACATTTTTGTAGATCCTGGGTGTAATGAATAAGAGTGGTATGGGTTTTCTTGAAGAATATCATTCCTTAATTCTTTAACTATTGGCATATAAAACTGTTCCTTATACCTTAAGATTCCTTATATAGAAAGATTATAATCTGAAATTTTTCCTTTAATTAACTTTTCCTTGACTTTTTTTTTTGCGAATTTATCCTCTTTTTTTCCTTCTTTAATTCTTTCTAGAGCAAGTATTTCCAAATTTAATTTTTCAACATCTTTTTGTAGCTCCCTGGTCTCTTCTTGTCAATTAGTGCTTTTCTGCTTAGAGCATCAGCCTCTACATTAGCTTTTCCATGGTGATAATTAATTGTGCAGTCATAAACCTTGACTAGTTCTAACCATCTGTATTGGCACATATTCAGGTCTTTTTGGGTGATGAACTACTTTAAATTTTTATGATACGTAAATATCTTGCACTTTTCATCATACAAGTAGTGTTACCAAATCTTTAAATCCAAGATAATTGCAGCTAATTCTAAGCCATGAGAGGACAATTCAGTTGATAAGGTTTTAATTGTCGTGAATCATAAGCAATTACTTTTCCATTCTGTATGAATACACATCACAATGCTTGTCTTGATGCGTCACAATATATATTAAATCCACTCTTCCTTTAGGAATGGTTAATATTAGAGCAGTTGTTAATTGAGTTTTCAATTCTTGAAAACTTTTCTCAAATTCTTCTATCCACTTGAATGCACATTTTTCTGAGTCAGTTTAGTGAGTGGGGGTAGCTATCTTAAAGAAATCCTTGACAAATCGCCTATCATATCCACCTAAACCCAGAAAATTTTGAACATCTATTGGCGTAGCTGGTTGTGACCAATTGAGAACAGCTTCAATTTTACTAGGATCAACAGATATACCTTCTTTTGTTATCACATGTCCTAGAAAGATAACTTGTTCTATCTAAAATTCACACTTCGAGAATTTTGCAAATAATTGTGTCTCTCGTAAGATTTGCAATACCATGTGCAAGTGTCGTTTATGTTTTTCTTGGGTTTTTGAATAAATGTGAATATCATCGATAAACACAATTACAAATTTGTCAAGAAATTCCTTAAAAACTCCATTCATTAAATCCATAAATGTGGCCGGAGCATTTGTTAATCCAAAAGGCATTACTAGGAATTCAAAATGTCCGTATCGGGTACTAAAAGCTGACTTGGGGATATCTTCCTTTTTAATTTTTAACTAATGATACCCAGATCAGAGGTTGATTTTTAAGAATATTGTAGATCCTTCTAACTGGTCTAAAAAATCATCAATTCTTGGAAGTAGATATTTATTCTTTATAGTTACTTTGTTTAATTCAAGGTAGTCAATGCATAATGGTGTCGACCCATCCTTCTTTTTTACAAAAATTACATGTGCTCCCTACGGTGACGTGCTAGGCCTAATAAATCCTTTATTCAATAGGTCATCAAGTTGTATTCTCAACTCTCTCAACTCCTTTAATTCAGTATGCGACATTCGATACGGAGTTTTTGAGATGGGCTGCGCTCTTGGAATCAGTTCAATACTAAACTCAATTTTCCTATCAGGTGGTAATCCGGGTAATTCCTCAGGGAAAACATCTAGAAATTTTTGAAAAATTGGTATAGAGGAGACAGTAACTAGTTTGTCATTTTCTAAGGCATATAAAGTTATTAAATAAGCCGAACATCCCTGATTGATAGACTTCCTGGCTTTCATGGAAGAAATAATTATTTTACTAGTTCTTTCTTGTCTTGGAAAGTAAATTGGTTCTTTATCTGGGAATTTCTAAAGCCCTTGCTTTGCAATCGATTAAGACTTCATATTGAGCGAGCCAATCCATTCCAAGTATAACATCATAAAACCTTTGATATCTAGAGCTATAAGATCTACTCTCGATTTAGTATCATTGATTTAAACTGAGGTTTGAGCTAAGTAAAATGAAGCACCATGAATAGCTCCAGATGGAATCGTAACTTCAAATTTACTTGGTAGAGGGATTAATTTACTATCTAAATTTTGAGCAATTTGTGATGCTATGAAAGAATGCGTAGCGCCTAAATCAAATAAGGCATAAACAGATTTAGATTACAAAAGAATTGTACCTACAATAACAGCCCCTTTATCTTCATTTCCATTGCAAAAATTCTTCCAAGTTAAGGTTTTGGTGCTTGCTTAGTTTCTAAACAAGTCCTTGTTCCTGCATGAGTCTGACCTTCATGTCGCCTTTTACAATTTTGCCACATAGGAATCGTAGGCTCCTTTGTTCTAGGGTTTGTATTATTTCATTTACTTGGAGATTAGCCTTTTACATCAGTCTTTTGAGGACGCTTGTTGTTATTATTCCATTTTTTCCCGCTATTACTTCAATTTCTATTTGACTGAAATCCTCTAGAATTCTGAGCCCAAACTTCTTTTGCCTTAATAATATTTGTTTCTGCTAGCTTAGCAATTAGTGCTCGGTCAACGATTTGGAAAAGTTCATTTGATATACCGGTCATTTGGACGTCTTTGTCTGGCTCCGGTCTTAATCTTTCAATAAATCTATTAATCTTAAGTTCAACCATTCCCACCATATGAGTGGCGAAACGGGAGAGTTACTCAAATTTCTTAACGTAATCAATTACCGTCATTGATCCTTGATGTAACAGTATAAATTCATTTAACTTCTGATTCTTTGCCGTTGAGGAGAAATACTTGTCATGGAACCTTTTACAGAAACTTTCCCAAGTGATGTCACCAGTTTCTACCACACTAATGAGCGTATCCCATCAATATCTAGCACTTGCCCTTAACATAAAAGTTGCGCAATTTACTTTTTCAAATTCTGAAATGTGAGCATAAGAAAACATGCTTTCCATAGTTCGGATCCAATTTTCAGCTCCAATCATAACCTTTGCGTCCCCAAGTATTAGGGGGGGTTAAGTCTGCGAAATCAACCAGTAGAAATATATTTTTCTTTATCTTTTCTATTAGGTCGTTTCTCGTTAACAGTATAATTGTTATTGTGATTAAATAATTGCTCTATCTATCGAGCCTGCTATTCCACTAGACGAGTAAGCTAATCTAGAGAAACATAAGTAGAAATGCTATCTTCGGCCATATATATTTATCCAAACAAAATTATTAAGCTAACACAAGGTTTATGGTAGAATTTTTCACAAAAATCTTTGTAACTCATAAATTTAAATAATTAGTTCATTTTGTCACTGTCAAGATTATGAAAGATTATTAGATCTAATATGTATGCTTAAATTTCTTACTAGTAAAGTTCAGAGATACCTTAAAGACCTTTTTAAAACTTTATAGGAAAATATACTCTTTTTAAAGGTAAAAGGGGGTTATCTGTCAATTTTATAAAGTTCAAGATCTATTTGTAAGACTTTAAACCTATAGACCTAACTTAAACACACGGTTTGACGTTCTTTCTTCTTTTTCTTCATCTCGATTCTTCCATCAGCTTTGTAAGTTTCTCTTTTTGAATTCAAAAATTTTTGTAACTAGGTTGTGATTTACGAGCTTTATTTTTGTTTAATTAATTCATAGATCAGACTAACCTTTGGTCTTCAAGTCTCTGTTCTTATTTTCTTCTGGTTTGAAATCATAATTAAATTTTTTGCTTCTTTTTATTTTAGTAATAAGATGAAAAGAAAGATTTCTGCAACTACTAAAATTCAAAATGAGGTTGCTACTAACCCAAGCAGAAAGCAAAGGAAGAAGGTTTCTAACAATGGTTCAAATTATAACAGTGTAGATAATGAGGGAAGAAATCAAGACAGTGTGGATTGGGTTTCAGAAGAAGAACATACAAATTATCCCAATTCCTACTTCTTTGATGTCAAAGCTAAAGAGACATATGAAAGTCATACTCAAATGAGAATAGTAATTATCAGTCATCCCGTCGATTAAAATTTCTTCAAGGATATGATGTTTGAGTTTATGGATTATTTTAAGAAATTGCAATGGGATAAACAGCTGAAATCCAAAACTGCAATGAATGAGCATTTAATCTAATATTTTTATGCTAACATAGTGCCAATGAAAGATGTCAAAGTCTTAAAAGTTTAAAACTCATCTTGATGATAAAACATTTGTTGTAGGGCCTAAAAATTTTAAAACTGTGTATGGTCTTGAGGATAAGGGAGAAATTTAGAAGCTCACTTTTAACAAAACTGATGCATATCGTGCAGTGCTCGGGTATAAAAATGTTTCTAGGAGAGCTGATTTGTTAGCATGAGACTTGAGAATTTCGCATCTTTTTCCTTGTTTCGGATGAGGATTTTTGGTTTTTTGTGAAGGGCCAAGTTGGGTAAACCTGCCAATATTGTCAAGATAATTTTAGGGAAAATTATCTCAACTTCTAAAAGAAAGGCCGTAATTATTTCCTTTGGTCAAATCATTATGACTTTGGTGAGTCATTTAGAGATTTCTCTTCCTCTTTTTACCTATCATATGGATCACCACAATATTTTTTGTGTGAAACTACTATGAGACACGTGAAATATGGAGCTGTCGATGATGAATATGTGAATAAAACAGATGTGGATGGAGAGGAGGAACAAGAAGATAAGGAAGAGGAAGAAGAAAATAAAGAGGAAATAGAGGGAATTGGAAATACCAATTAAGAGAATCATGGAAGTGGTGTACACATAAACTAGGAGGAGAATGAGGGTGCTTCAAGTATGACTCCTCCTCTAGAAAGTTGGACTAAATTTATGAAGGAATGCTGGGATTTCTTTAACCGTGTTGACTGTCAACTAAATGAACTAGCGGAGGCCGTCAAGGGACTACAAGCTTCCACGGAGACTACTTCTTGATGTCTAGGTTCTTACCCCCTTTTTTTTATCCCTTAATGAACTATTTCTTTCTTTTACATGTATTTGGCTCATCTTGTTGCAAGTGTTTTCCTTATTTTGTTAAAGACTAGGTGGGGCAACTTAAGATCCAATGTTTCTACATTTTTCTAAGTTTATTAGGATCAGAAGTGAATCGTACCGCAAAATATTTTCTTTATTTAATAGTTAGTCTATGAGCCTATTTCATATATATATACACACACACACACATAGCAATTGAATATATATATATATATATATCAGCAGAAAGAAATCAGGCAAGATACATTAATAATACAAAAACAAAAGAAAATAAATGCACTGCTTACAAGCATTTAGGAGAATTCCTGACTAGTTGCTTGCTATGTGATCGAGGAGGCTATTGTAGGTTTGGCTCTAATACCACCACTTGTAGCACACCTTGATTGATTGATTTATTATTATTTTTCACAAAATCTACTTAGTAAAATAAGTTAAGTATTTACATAATTCCGTTCCATTCATGAGAGTTCTCATTTATTACCTTTATAATACTCGATTTTGATGTATTCTATAGTTTTTGGGAGGGTGGGAGGAAGGAGTGGAGGAGATAGTATTCGATTTTTACTTGAGTGGTGATATAGTGGTGAATGCCTGTGTACTCATCTTAGTAGCCCCAAATGTCTGCTCAGTCATAGAGGCACAAAAACTTCCGTCCGGCGGTACCCCTAAGAGGTTTGGGTCACTTCAAAGAAGCTCCGTTTGATCATTTAGCATTTCAGAAAAAGCAGAAAAAGTGAATATATATTCACTGAGTAACCTATGTAGATGCAAGAATTTCTTTTGAAAACATGACATTTTAGGGCCCCAAATTGCTCCATCAATTTCCTGAGCGCGCATGAACTGGTTCGGTTGGTACCACATCTAAAAAGGTTAGTCCATAGACTACCTCGATAACCTCCCACAGCCCGAATCGAACTTGTTCGAAAAGGCGTCTTGATGCCAATATCATGATCCGAGCTCAACTAAAATTCTGAAATTCTGAGTGAAATATATATAGTAGCAATTCATTTTTAATTATGAACTTTTAGAGCCATCATGCACAAAGCAAAGAAATAACTTATCTTTAAAATTTGTTCGCCGGTAACAACTCATGGGATGCACGGGGTGCTTTAACAAGACAAAACCAACTTTTTGTTGGGAAATATATCACTTTTCCCCCCCTTCAAATTCAAGTAACAAAGCAGTGGAAATAAAAAGAAACGAGATAAAAGAGAGAACATCAATTTTAACGTGGCTGGGTAAAACACCAAGAACTACAAGAAGAGACTCTTTATTGATAAACAAATTGCTTACAGTCAAAAGTTTTTTTTTATCATACCACTCTCTTTATATACAAAACTAGAGCGCTCAAAGTATGCTGTAATCGACTCATGTACATCAACTCTCTCTCTCTCTCTCTCTCTCTCTAGCTTCCTTACTTCCTATCTTTCTCTAAAACCAAAGATAAATCATCAAGCATATGGCTACACTTTTTCTGTTTCCTTGCCGTGGCACTCTCAATTTTTCTCAATTTATGGTAGTTAGGATCTTCTATATTGGCGTGTATATTGTTTGGAGAATCAACACATATTTATAACAAAAAAATTCCCTATAAACCTAATTAAACGTTCTTTATTATTTTTTTTCCGTCTTCTTGCACCCAAAGACAATTCGGCACAATTTACTCTACTAGCTCCTCATCTTTAACAATTAATTATTTTGAGTCAATTCTCAGCATCTCTACCTTGACTCAAAATCTTCCACCCACGGCACGTCATCATTAGCCATCATCTTGCGTACCACTTGCTGGTAGATGCCACCGTAGCCAAATCAAATTCAGTAGACATGAACTGTATTCAAAGACTCATTGAACTTGAGTTTTTGCTTTAACATCTTTGAACTATATTCTTCATTCTTTATATCACTTGCCATAGACTTCATCTTAGCTCCACCATAATCTCTACTAATAGTAGAAGACACTCTTTAGTGTGGCTCCAATCTGGTAGCCACCCGATAGTGTCTTCTCTGCAAGCTTATACAAATTACCAACTTTTTCAGCTCTCATTATTTCCACTAAGTTCTTCTTCACAGTCATCGCACTAGCTCGAGCAGCATAGTCATAACCCAAAGTGTCTAGTTCTTCCAATGATATCAAACTTTTCCTTAATCCTAGGATATGCAGAACACCTGTCAATCTTTTAACTACACCATCAAACATCTTCACTTTCACAGTAGTCATTCCATTTACTTTATACTTCTGATTATCAATCCCATAAATATGACGTTCTTCACATGGTTGATAATCTTCAAATTATTCTCTATTCGGGCACATGTGATAAAAGCATGTATAATTTAGAAACCAACACTACAAGAAAAATGACTTTTTACAACTAGATTTATTACGATGGTGAAAAAACCGTAGTAAAAAGGCCTTTTGCGATAGCAAATGAACCACAGTAAAAATGTTTGTAGTTTACACACTGGAAAGGAGTATTAATGACGGTTTTGTTAAAAACCGCCCTAAGTATTGTTATCAAATACCACTGTTATTGATAACTATCATAAATTATATGTTTTTCCAGCAATTTCCTTGACCGTGGTTAAAACATAGTAAAAAAAAAAAATCCCACAAAATCCCTATTTCCTCCCGAAACATTTCAACCCAAATCAAAAAATTGCATCCAGTTCTTCATTTCATTTTACCTTTAATGCCTGATGGCGCCTATTTCACACCCACATCTTCTTCTTCAACATTAATCTTCTCCTAGAAAAATTTATTTATGTAAATTCCCTAATCATACGCTGTTTCAATTCTTTTTTCAAAACTTGAAATCCCAACTCTAGAAAAAATTGAACAAACCTGCCCAAGTGCAGTCACGACTCTCAACACAACCCTAAACCCTTTTGCCCAAAACTATATATCCATTGAATTCATCCAAAAAATTGGATTAAGGTTAAGAATTTGACAAATACTTTCAACGACTTCACAATCTATTGAAGGTATTTAAGCTCGATTTTTCATTCTTCTCTCTTAGTTTCGTAGAAGAATTGATGGTTAAATGGGTAAAAAATTGTTTTTTTACTTCTTATATCTTTCGCAGCTTTTTTATGAATGTGAAATATTTGGCACAAAATTAGTTAGAAGAACCTCATAATTTTTTAATTTTTTGGCCCTTTAATGAAGTTTTCTGTTTGAATGCTTGTGACTCTCTCTCGTTCTTTATCGGGTTATGAATGTGTGTGAAAAAAATTCCCAATGTGTGATGTGTCGTTTCTTATCTCTGTAATGCATTTCTTGTTGTAATTTTTGTTTAGAAAAAAAATCCTTTACGATACTTCAAAATTTTGGTTTCTTTTTGGAAGAGTTGTATCTACAGTTTACGTTGTAAGTTGAGTACTACGCGTAATGGGGTATTTTCATACTCAAAACTCAAAAAATTGACGGAAAATGAGAGGATAATTACTCAAGAAATGCAGAAAGTAAACGGATATGAAGATAAATGAGCCTAGATAAGAAATATTACACTTAGCATAAACAAAGAAAACTATATTGTGCATTTCCCGATTCGCAAACCTTTTATTTTTGCATGAAAACATAGTTCTAGTTGGATCAAATTGTTTCTTATGGCCAAATAAGATTAATCCTTTGTTTTCCTCCATAATTTTATTTTTCCAGCTTGTGTCTTTTGTGTTGGAAAATCCCACACATGTATATATATAATAAAGGTGATTTAAAGGAGTAAAGGAACTGATTTAAAGTATGTATCTACGCTGCTGCCTTTTCGGAAGAAAATGCAGAGAAAAATTGTTCTAAGCATTGCTACTCTGTTTTGAGTTTGAAAACTTGGCTTCCTATGTTAGGAAGTCCATCTAGAATGGGGAAACTTTTTGTCTAGGCGGATGTCAGATTATTTCATCTCGTTAGGACTAACAATATTTCTAATTTCTCTGAAATTGCCAAATGTCTCGTGATATCAATACCTCTTTTGTTTACTTGTAGACTTATGCTGGTAGTCTAATAATGGATAAACATCGCTATTTTTTTTTTTAATTTTATAGATAACCATTACTTACATTTTATAAAAATAATTTATAATTTCAGAAGCTGTTTATTTACAAAGTTCTCCTCTAGCATTGTAAGAATCAAAATCCTTCTTACTCACAGGTTCTTTTTGATTTTGTGGGCTCTAAAGTTTTGCATTTGGTAATCAGTGGCAAATGAAAATAGGAAGATGTCCGCAACTCAAGGATTTTAGACAAAAAGGGATGACTAGAGGTGGCTTATACTCGTCTTTTTTCAACATGCCTATGCAGCAATGTCTTTAGAGTAATTTAGTAATTAAGAGACTACAATTATGTGACTAATTTTTCAGGAGTTGAGGATCTTGAAATTCTAAAAATTTGTCTAATCTCAAAACAACCTGAGCAATCCAGGTAACAACTTGAGCCTTTGTTGCCTTGCTCATATCCAAAGTTAATTTTACTATTACTTTTCATTTACTATTTATATGTTTTACTTCATACAACAACCATGAATTAGTATAAACTTGTATCTTGTTTGATGAAGTTAAGCGACTTGAAGAACATAGACATGTCCGAAGAATGAGGATTCGTCCATCACCATCTCAAATGAATAGCAAAAAGGAAAGGATGTGTTGGCTAGCAACTCTATAGAGTTGTTGAAGAAAGAGATAATAGAAGATTTAAGAAAACAATATGAGCTTGTAATTGCTGAAATAAAGTCCAAAACCTAAGACTTAACATCATAATCGACTAGCTCATAGGGAGAGGTTTGTGTAATGCTTACTCATAATTTATAATCAATCTAAATAAAACATAAATATAATAAAGGTGATTTATTCTCTATTGTGCTACTGGGATTTATTAGCTGCACTTCAGCTTTTTTGGGGTGATCTTGATTTTATAATGTGCATTTTTTTATTTATTTATTATGGTCAGAGTTCCTCATGCAATCTTGTTAGAAGGACTTATACAATTTGTATTAGTATTTGGAGTTATTTACTTTAGAATTTACAGATAATGGACTTTGATGTTTGTAAAGTTGATTCTGGTAAGAAGAAGAAGTAGAATGATCCTTTCAAAAATTTTAATCATTTCTCTAGTTTATGCATTTCCTTTTTCTTGGTTTTATTAAGTGGGAGACTCTGAATTTCATAAAATAATGAGTTCTTATTTAATGCAAGATTCAATTCTTTAATTTGGATGTTCCTTTTTCTTTAAAGATAAATTCTGGGGGGTCTTGTATTTAATGAGTGACGAATGTTGAGAAGGATCTATTTATCTAAAATCAATTTTGTAAGGCCAAACCATTGCAAATTTGTTTTGGTGTGTGATATTAAATTGTTTATAGAGCAATATTGGTTTCTAGGTTCCTCATTCAGATCTTCAAGGAAATCAAGTCCTATGGAACTATATAGAGCAATATTAGTTTTAGTCTAACTTGCTCTTTTACTATTCTGCCCAAAATTTATTGGTCTTTTGTTTTAGTGTACATAAATGTCTTGCTTCTGTTTCCTGGGCAAACAATGAATTCTTCTTGTTGTTTCAAATTATTTGAATATGTCTTGTTCTTTGCTATAAAAGTTGTTGAGGTTTCAATAATTTTTTGTGTAGCTTTTATCCAGGCTTGGTTAAATGTTTACTGTATAATTTTCTTTTTGTTCTCTAGGTGCTGGAGTAGAGATCCTAAACTAAAAGATGCCATTTGGAATGGAGTAAAATGTGACTTAGAAGGAAGAAGACTCTATGACATGCAAGAACACAACTTTGTATTGGAGTGGTTGTTTAGTGGAGTGCTAGTTTTGGCAAGTGCTGGTTACAAGCTTAGTGCTTTTATTATGATTTTGTTGAAGAACATTGTGCTTATTTTATTTTAGAATTTTAAATGAATGACGCGGTTACTGGAAAGCATATATGTTATTTGAGGGATACACATGGTGCGCGTATTGACTATGGAATGGTTTCTTATTTTACTAATTAGATATTTGCTATTTCTATATAGATATTTCAATTTTCAGCTATTAAAATGACAATTTATATGAAAAGCTTTTTGCTGCTGTTAAATATCTGTGGTAAAAGTATATATCGATCATACATTATGTACACAGCATATGGTATTTACGACGGTTTTAAAGCCGTTGTCAAAACGTATAAACAACATTGTATATAATATCATTCACTACACTTTGCAAAATCGTCATAAAACCGTGGTAAAAAGCAAATACGTCGGTTTGCAACCGTAGGCAATGTTTTTACCACAGTTGTTATGCCCGCAGACAAAAAACTCTGGTTAATCCGTCGTAAATAATATATACTGTGGTTTCCTTGGTCTTTTACGACTATGCTTGACCATCGTGAATATCCATTTTTCTTGTAGCAAGTATTATGTAGACTCTCATAATTAGCTACGTATGCAACATCCCTGTAAAAGTCATGCTCTACCATATTCAAAGAATATTCAGTTTCTGAAATATTTTTACCCTTTCTCTTCGTTTCCAGATGCTTTTTAACTCATCACAATATCTTCTTATATGACCCTTCTTGTGGCAGTAATAACACTCAAAATCCTCCATTGGTTGAGGTTGAGAATGAGAATGACCTCTTTGACCATGATTTCTTCATCTTCACCATGAGAACGACCTCTTTGACCTCTCGAGGTTGAGAATTTTGTCAAAAGATACCGTAATGATTCTATCACTATTTTCAGTTGGCCTTTCTACATTGGCTGTCTCTAACAAAGCAGTCAAAACCTCGTTAACTGTTAATATAGATTTTCCAACTAGTAGCGTGATCACCAGTGTTTCATATGACTTAGGCAAGGAAGATAATAGAATTATTGTCTTATCTTCATCCCCCCATCTTCACATCAACATTCAATGAGTCTACAACACACTTATTGAATTTATTCAGGTGTTCTCTAACATCCATTCCGTCTTCCATCTTTAACTCATATAATTGCTTTTTCAAGTAGAATCGATTAGTTAGAGACTTTGACATATATAACTCTTCCAATATATTCTATAATTTAGAAGGTGACTTTTCATTCAAAACACTGTAATTTACCTCAGGAGCAAGAGCCAATATGCTAGTACTAACTCTCTTTACTAGTAAATCTTCCTAATCAGAATCTTTCATATTATCCGGCTTTTATCCTTCAACGCCTTGTAAAGCCCCTGTCGTACGAGAAGATCTTCATCAGTACTACGCAAAATATTTAAGTTTTTTCCATCGAACAACTCCACCTCAAATTTAGATATATCTATCATCAATTTGATTCCAAAGTTTAAACCTTAAGCTCTACCATTTTCCTCCTTCAAATTCAAATAACCAAGCAACAGAAATAAAAAAAACAAAAATGAGTATAAAAGAGAGAACACCAACTTTAACGTGGCTCGGTAAACCACCGACAACCACAGAAAGTGACTCTTTAGTAATAAAAAAATTCCTTACAATCACAAGTTTTCTTTATCTTATCACTCTCTTCTTATATAAACTAGAGCGCTCAAAATACGTCGTATTCCACTCGCGTACAACAACTCTCTCTCTTTCTCTCTTTCTCTCGCTCTATCCTTACTTCCTACCTCTCTCTAAAGCCAAAAACAAATCATCAAGCATATGGCTACACTTTTCTTTTTCCTTGCCGTGACTCTCTCAATTTTTCTCAATTTACAGCAGTTAGGATCTTCTATATTGGCACATTTATTGTTTGGAGAATCAACACATACTTATAACAAAAAAATTCCCCATAAACCTAATTAAACTTTCCTTATTATTATTTTTTTTCTTTTCTTGCACCTAAAGACAATTTGGCAGAATTTACTCCACGAATCCCTCGTCTTTAAAAATTAATTATTTTGAGTAAATTCCCAACACTTTTAACAAAGAGAAAATAAAGGGATAGGTCAATCAAAGTACAAAGATTACTCACCTTTTTCTCTAACTTTCTAACCTTTCCTATTTTCCAACTCTTACTTAGATCTTTTTTCTTTGGTGAAAAAGGCAAAGCAAGTGAGTGGTTAATTTAAGGGTTGAGTGAAGTTTTGGTTGAAAGATAATGGATTTATCCAATAACATTAGATGTATTTATATTCAAAATTTTAGAAGATAAAAGAAAATCTTAGCAATCAATACCTACTATCTCTAGCCCTAATGAATATCTCCCTAGCCTTGGTGAATAAGCCTATCTATCCTATTCATGCACATTTCTATTCACATAGTGAGTATACTTTGTTTGGCACTTTTCTAAAGAATATTTCTAGTTTAAACTACCATATTTAAGGATTTCCAAACATGTATAATTTCTTTAAAGTTTTTAGGCTAGTTCATTCAATCATTACAAACGAATGATAAACGTGAGTTCGTAACACTGTTCAATCTTTGTTTACATGTCATATTATGTTATTTTTAGTTGAGTCGTTACAATATTGGCATCGTTCAATCCCTCAGGAAACATGCACTGATCAATTTATTTATGAAATGAAACAGGATGACTTTTAATACTATTTGTTTTAATTGAGTTCAATAACTAAAAGAAACTATAACAACATTAGACTTTCAATTTCTAATTGTGTTCCCTTTTAATGGTCTAAAAAGACTAATATCGTAATATAAAATATACAATGAACAAACATGGTTTGTATTATTTGAGTTTTATTTTATAAAAATATTGATAGAATACTAGTCCTGATCTCCGTATATCTAGTGAGATTATCATACCAAATACACATATGATGAAAGATTATTAGATAACCTACATGTGAGACAACTGCACAAAATGGTCAATCTACTTCACCCTAAAAATTAGGTAAAAGATGATTAGGCAATCGTAAGAAAACATGTTCAACTAGAAAAAGAATATGGGAGGATAGAAATTGGGATAATAAGGAAAATCGAATAAGTAGAAAAAAACTAATTTTAAAAAAGCTATATTTAATATTTATTATTACCTACCATAGGGAAGTTTTCTTCCCTAAAATAGTAAAGCAAAGTACTATCTTTTATGTCACAATCCTTTATGTTCTATATGTCACCCTCCCTTTTCTTCTCAAATTCTTCTCCTTTTCCATTTTTCTTCCACTTGCAATTGATCCTGCAGTCGAATTCACCAATCAAGAGGCATAATTGTTTAATTGCCAACCTCTTTCTCATCTTTTCGTCCTTCCCCATTCCATTGTTACAGTTGGCACTCATCGTATTACGGTATATTAGTTAAGTTGATTTTGTGGTTTGAACAACCTTCCTCTTTCTATTCTTACTATTGGCATTCCTCCCTTTTATTCTTATTGTTGGCACTCACTGCATTACAATATACTGGTTAAGTTGATTTTATAGTTCGAACAAGTGATGTAGTGCTTAAGTTCTCACATTTAGAGTAGAAAGTTCGAATTGAAATCATACATATCCTTCCACTATCTCTCCTCTCCTACCCTATCTCCCCTTGTATTTTTTTTGGGAACAATATCACTCCCAATTTTTCTATTGAAAGGACGTTCTCTCCCCCCCCTCACATGGAGAGAACTTGCGGACGTGGCTCTGAGATGGCAAAAACTAGAGGCCCCTAAAGCCAATTTTTGTATTCTGATGCAAGTAAATAGACTGGACCCACTATTTAAATTTTAAATCACAAAACCCCCACCAAAAATCCACTCAAACCTCCTATCCCCAATTTCTGTGTATCCCTCCAGTTCCTGCGAACTCAGATCCCACCCCTCTCCCCAAAAGAAAAATTCTGGCCAAACTAAACTACTAACCGTCAATGGAGAAGAGCATGCCAGCGTTCCTAGTTGCACTGCCACCTCCAGTTGGTGACCGAATCTAAACCCACTAAAGCTGCCTCTGATAAAAACAATGGCAAGCGTACAGTTCCAGTTGGCGGTTGCTACTGCTCAGAAGAAGTACATACTTTTGGAAAAGCCGGTGATGCTGAATGTGAAGGAGCTAGATCTGATTCTGGAGGAGTCTGAATCAAATGGGGTTTTAGATTCCTCTCCTTTTGCAAGTTCTTGATCTACAAGCTATACCAAAAGACTAGTGTAGATTTTACTCCATCACGTTCAATCACTAAACCAATTATTATTATACACCTGCCACTTCAATCTGTTACAAAAATCACCACCACCAGTGCTGCTATCAAAGCCAAAATAGAACCCCACCCTCAAAGGAAGCGAAAAAAAGACAAAAAAAAAAAAGAAAAAAAAGAGATGACTATCATCAGTAGAACACAACATTAGTTTTTGTGGAAATATATTCGTCAGATATTCTCCCTTTGTTTTTACATAACAATGTAGTAAAGGAACTTCCAATGTGAGAAAACAATTTGATATTTTGCCACAAAAGACTTGTATATGTACATCTGAATAATTGAAAAAACTACGTTGATGCTTGTGATAAATGAAGGTAGCATCCCCGGAGCTAGAACAGCAGAACTATGACTACAATCAACAATATAGAACAAGCCAAAGCCTGCAAAAAGAAGGCATATTAGGAAAAATTACATCTGGGGTTCCGACCTTCACGAAATATAGCTGAGGTGATACGTAGTTTTTGTTTCCGTCGGAGGCAGCCTTGGTAGGTTTAGATTCGGTCACCAACTGGCGGCGGCTATGCAACTAGGAATGCTGACGTGCCCTTCTCCATCGACGGTTAGTAGTTTAGCGTGGCCGGAATTTTCTTTTGGAGGGGTAGGGTCTGATTTCGCGGTAGGAGGGACATACAGAAACTGGGATGGGTCTGAGTGGATTTTGGGTTGGGTGGGTAAGGGGTGGGTTTTTGTGTTTTAAATTTTAAATGGTGGGTCCACTCCGCTTGCTTGCATCAGAATGGAAAAATTGGCTATGAGGGCCTCTGTTTTCTGCCATCTCACTGCTACATCCGCAGGTTCTCTCTATACGGGAGAAGAATGTCCTTTCAATAGCAAAATTCATATCTTTGCTTTTATTTGGATAAAAAGAAAAAGAAAAGGCTGATTTGACCTTTATCTTTGGGCTATAGCACTTATAGGTCAAGAAAAATATTAACATGGGTGACAAAACTTTATAAACTTGTAAAATTCACAAGATATTTCGTGATATTCAAAAGAAGCCCCTAAAAGATCAAACCAAACGAGGCACGCCCTTATCATTTCTATTTCACAGTCGAAAACAGGCGTTTTTGCGAATTATTTCTTGTTTCTGTCATCTTCTCTGCTCTGCCAGCGTTGCTAGTTTCCCCGAGACGATGAGTATTCTAGCCAGTCACCCTCGAACTTGGTTTTCGGGAGTCGCGGAGGGTCATCATGTCCTTCATAAAGGAAAAAATTGCAGAATAAAAAATTTTGGGTATTCGAATATGGATTATCCTTGTAAAGAAGAAATGTTTTTCCCCAATTTTCATTGCCCAATAACTAGTGGTTCCAGTTATAGGAAATTATCGGCTATTTTTTCTAGTAAAATGGACAACGGAATGGACCCAGATAATTCAGAAGACGAAACCGACGAGGGCGATTCTGAAGATAACGAAATTGGACAGGTTAGTTGGTTTTTGCCCATTTTTTAAGACTTGCCTTCCCTGTCGATTGTTTTTAGTACAATGTTTATTTTATCTGGGATTAGAATTTTTTAGGTCAAAAATGGCTGCTTTATGAAAAAAGCCCAAAAGATTGTATGAGTAGGTCTCAATTACTATTTCCCTAATCATGTATGATTGTAAAGTTAATTGTCTACTAATGTATGGTTATGAGCATCTCTAAATTTTGGGCTAATTGGAACTAAACGACATGTATTGTGCACAATGTCCCTACCTATCAATTTTTGACATTGCTCGCCCTTAACATAACCTTTCTTTGTGCAAAACGTCCTTGCCATCAAGTTTTGCGTAATGGTGGAACACCTACGGAAACAAAATTTAAAGGGTATTTTGGTCATCCAACATGATTTATTAGATCTACATACCCTAAACACAGTGTTACAATGAAAGATTTCCAAAACCCACAATGAACTTGGAGGAGGACCATGGAAAGTTTCTTAAAAGGTTTTCATCAATGGAGTTATATAAAAATTGAAAAGTTTCTTTTTTCCCCCAAATTTTCCCTTACCATAGAAAAAAACAATGCATCATCCAGGGTCGCGGAAAATTGAAGAAGAGCAGCCTAATTACAGTGAATATTAATTTAAATACAATTACATGCAGGAGTAATATATGCCAAACCAACCAACCAAAACAATTATGTATGCATGTGGGAGGAACCATGTGAACTGACCAACACGCCCTTTAAATTTTGTGTATGTAGGTGTTGAACTGTTATTTAACTTCAAAACTTGATGGTAGGGACCTTTTGTGTAAGAAAAGGTCGTGTTGAGGGCTATGAATGCCAAAAATTAATAGGTAGGGACGTTTTGCATAACAGATGTCAAAGGTAGGGATGTTTAGTGCCAATTAGCCCTAAATTTTGTTGTCTAGTTCTGGACAAACTTCTTTTTATTTTATTGTTTAAAGTGACTATCATGCAATCTATTAAAAACTTATAAAGCCTTTTTGCTTTGTAGATGAATGGAATGGGTTTGAGTAGTTATTCCGTCTGCTGGATTCGTGGATCCAATCTTACCAGCTAGTGCTGGATTTGCTAAGTTTCTTTTTGATAGACGCTTCCCACAATACATATGTTGAAGTTAACATGGAATAGCGTGTTAAGTAATTACGTTAACATCTCTTTTTAAAGCCTGAGATTGGGACTTGTATATTTAGCTCACTGTGATTGTATATACATAGTGCCATATTGTACATAATGACTGATACTTCTAGCTTCCATACTTGGTCCTTTTATCATGCCATTTTAATTGTAATGGATATTTTTTTTGGTCAACATTAAAGCAAGTATCTTAATTTAAATTTATTTAGGTGGATAATGAGATTCTAAGGGAAAAGCTTGAAAGAATTATTGGGACAGATGACTCGAGCTTCAGCGGGATAGACCTGGCAACTCTGATACGGAATAAATTTGGACGATCATATGATGTTCAATTAATTAAGAAGGTACTCATTTTCTCTTCTTCCTTTGCCTTTGATATATGATATGAAATGTGCTCGGTAATTTGGTAACTCCGAAGGTGCTCGATGTGACACCTGAGTCCCTAAACTACACCTGAGTCCCTAAACTAAGTGCTAAAATAGCTTGTATGATAAAAAAGTAATATGATATCCAATACAAAAAACATAAGGAATTGCTTATTTAGAAAGTAAAAAAATCTCATAATAAAGTACATGTTTATGAATGAACTTATTTCATAAAAATAATAATAGAAATTCTATATTGAAAGAGAATACCAAGAAGACTTGTTGATTAGTGATCATGCAAATTTTTAGGGATCTCTTCACATGCGTAAAGGAGACACAAAATTTATACCTAGCTTAGGTGATATGAGTTTTTTAGGCAAAGTACTACTATGAACATACACAAGGAACCATGAATGTTATTCCTGAACAATATGATGGAAAATACATGCTTCTTGTGTAAATCACATATACACTTACTTGATTCTTTTCATGATAAGTGAGAAGAGAGCTTCAAAGTAGCGCAACCCCTATATTTCTCTAGCACTACTAATTATCTTCTCTGAATCCAACTCCTGGAATACACAATGAGTTGGGAAAAATATAGCAAAACAGTTATTGGATTTAGTGAAAGCACTCATAGAAAAGAGATTACACGACAACTTTAGGACATGAAGGGCAGAAGTAAGAGATAATCCCTTAGTAGGAGACATGGAACATGTCCCTTCAATGGAGAAAAGTTAGCCATCTGCAATCTTTATTTTACGATTGCTAGAACAAGGTAAATATGTTGAAAAAAAATCTGAATGGCTTTTCATATGGTCAAGTTAAATCAATTATCCATGGAGTGCTTTGATCTAAATAAGAAAAATACTCTGTCGAGCTACATAACCTGAAAGAATGAAATTTTCTGTCTCAGAGAACTGTGGAGTAAACCTGCTTAATGAATCCAACTGCTCTTTAGTGAATTTCTGGAAACTTCGTCCACCATTGGAAAAAGATTGATGCTTGGTGTATTGGGGAAGGGTTTCAAGGAAAAGTTTTTGACCCCCACAATGCGTGATTCAGAATTTTTTGTGCCTAACATTACTTTGTTGCTATCAAGCATCTTTTATGAGAACATTAGGGGGCCAAAACAGCTCTGATATCATAAAGACTTTGGGAAAAAATAAATAGCTTTACATCAAAAAGGAAGAAAAGGTATACACAACTATCAGGTATATACCTACCACAAATAGGATAATACCCCTTAGGATTATAATATGATTCTAAAAGATATGTCTAAGTGATGTAGAATGTATCTACAACTCACAAAAATCAACAACTTTTGGATTGCTAATCGAAAGACATTCAATTCTTATTCGAAATCAACTAAGAAGCAATATAAAGAGAGAAAAAGCAAACCCGAACGGTCCCATAATGAGCCGGGCTTACAGAGCTGGTAAAAGAAACAAGATTAATTCCTAATCGTTGGATATGAGTGACAACCAAGTAATTATTCTTGACCATTAGATTTGTGTAACCATCAAGCAACTACATTTTCTAAAAATAAGAAAAATACTAATTTAATTAATTTGCTCTCTTGTCTTCATCACAAATATTTGCTAAGATTATTGACTAAATTATAGAAACTAGTATCGAATCAAATGTTTGAACAAATCAAATATTTGGATCTGCCTACAATTTTGTCATGAAAACTCAAGGAAAAAGTAACTTCTCCAAATGAGGAAATAGAAATGCAAAAACTTGAAAACTTTCTAGAAAGTTTTGGAAATAAGTTACAGTAATCGTTACGACATAAAAATATAATATTTTGAAACAAGTTAAATAAATCTTTGCTGTTAAGGAGTGTTGGTAGTTAATATTTCATGCCCAGCGTTTCATAGTCTTTATCTTACACCTGTAGAGCTGCTCATCAAGAAAGGCCTCCCAAGTCATGTTCCAACCAGATGTGTCAATCTCTCTCGGACTGTTCCCGAATTCTCAGAATCAATCCAGAACTGTAATTTGTGACACCAGGATAAGTTAATGGACTTGATAATTGCTAATCCCAAAAAAGTACTGAAATGAAATGAAATCTTAGATTCTGAATACGTTAGCTACATTCTTTTACTCTTTCAGATTTGACTGTAATCTTCTTCAAGATAATGTCATCATTGATCAACATATATACCATAAAAACTGCAGTGTTACTAAATCACATGAATTTTATAAACCACAGGATGATCTATTTGAAAGTATCCACCTTTCCCAGTGGACTTGGTGAACTCAGTTGACCTGAGCATTCGATGATTGCTTAAGGTTATAAAAAGCTTTATTGAATCTCGCATCTCAACTTCAGCAGCAAGTCCAAATCTAGACTGACCTTTAAGAATACATTCTTTAGCATCTAGTGTTGTACATGCCAATCAAACTAAAAACCAAACTCTTAAGAGATGAAAATATTGACCATCTTGAAGAAATAGACATAAATATATCATACAACTTGAATTTCATGTTCTTATTCATTGAAGTGTGTTCTGCTTTAGTTGTCACATGATTGACGTGTTAGTTTTCCTTGCATACTGCAGGAGTTCATGGGCAGAAATCTTCTTGCTCTGAATGTTATGTGGAAGTACATGGAGCAGGTTTGCAAACCAACCTCCCTCCCAAACCCCGAAAATTTAAAAAAAAAAAAAAAATGTGGTTAGACGTACATTGATTATTTGAGTAGGCTATCAGCATAGCATTCTGCTGCTGCTGATTTTGAATTGACTCACTTGTGCCCGGAAGATTCAAAAGCTACTATTGTTTCTCCAATTAAGTGAATTATATTTCCCATTGTCTTGCAGTATTGGCATCAGCTATGTCATTTTGGAGTAAGATGAATATGTAGTTGGATTTGATTAGCTGGCTTGTATGAGCTAAGAAAACTTTTGATATGCAAGTTGCCTCTCCCTCCGTTCCGTTTACATAGGCTACCTTTCTTTCCCTATTATATCGTCCTATTTTATATATTGAAAAAGCACTTTTTCCTCCTCTCTTTCCTAATAATGCTTATTAAGCAAGGATAAACTAGGAAAACTAGTTACAAAATTTACTTTTCCAGATTGTTAAATACACGTGAAAGGCAAACAAGCCTATATAAATAGAACGGGAATAGTGATCTAGGGAATTGTGTATATTATCCTCTTGCATATGTCTGTGCCATTTAATTATTATTGGCGCCTTTTGATACTCCTTTGTCCATCTATTATGCTCCTTAATCCCCTTTTCTTGATCCATTCTTTTCTTCGCTTTGGTAGTAAATCACCTACTAAAAAGACCGAGACCAAATATGGTACGATGACGATGGCCTCTTCCAGGGGTTCGGGGCTCGACCTTGTGGATGGCCTCTTCTGTTTGATTGTAGACTATTAAAGCTTGTAGCTCAGCTGATCTATTGCCACACGACCTCTTAGCTTACCTAGGTTTCGCTTGTACTTTCTTTTACTCAATAGTATAACCTTCAGCCATATGTCTTCAGTTTTGATTTTTGGAGACACAGCTTATTCTACGGTGGCAACGCAAGGAATGTTCGAACTGGCTAATCCCCTGTTAAAAAACTCATTCTATTTCAAGATAAAATTTGATCATAACCATATCCACATGTCTCGTGGGATATTCTTGTAATGTACAAATTCCCAACACTTGTATTTGCTAAATCTGTTTCTGTTTGAAAATGAGTATAGATTGCTGATAGACTAGGAGTATAAGCATCATCCCAGCTTCGTCTCTGGAATCCTAAGTTTTCACAAGCATGAGAACTTCTGGCTAGGCATTTGAGACGTTAGAGCAACTCCAAGTGACTAATTATTATTAAGAGGGCATCTTGTACCCTCTCAGCTATGAAAAACCTCTGTACTATTCATTCTACTTATTCCAAGTAGTATTTATTGGTTTTCCTCTTTTTTTTTTTAAAGTTTATTTTATATTTGTTAGATAATAGATAAAATATATTCATACATAATTTCAGTAATCAAGATAATGGAACATTTTGTACATCATTAAATATATTTTTATCATAATATACAAATAGAGTGGTGGAAAGCCTAATCTGTTCTCTATTTTCGAAGTTAGTTAACAAGCTTACTAAAGCTTAATTCTACAGACTGACTTTAAATTAAAAAGCATATTGCAAAGATAGTCTGTTTGAGAGGCTCTTGGTATATAGTTTTCAACCAAAATTTGAAGTTTGACCCCCTCTGATAGGTAAAAAGTATTTTCTTGAATGGCTATTCTATCTCGAACTATTAGAGACTTTCTATGTGGTGTTCAACCAGATGCCGATTCTAGGCTGATTTTTCATCTACAGTATCTCCCTCATCTATGGCTGGAGATAGAAAATGGTTGTTATTTTTTTGTGAACCTTCTTCGGCAGATCTGCTGGAGGATCACGGCACTATATATTCATGGATAGCTTTCACTATGGTCCCCAGTCTTTCAGATTTTACATGATTTTGTACTTTCAGATTTTACATGATTTTGTACTCTTTTCTATTTTTCATAAAATACTTTTCCATCCCCAAATCTTCCATGTATCTCCGCTCTTGTTGCTACTAAAGATTTTGTCAATTTGACTCTTTAGAGCACTTGTAAAAGGATCCCCAGACTCTATTCTAAGAGGAAATGGTTTTTTTCCCTTTTTTATTTTTCTGTTTTGGGGGGTTTTATTTTGGGCGGTTGTTTTGTGCGTTTTGTTTGGGTTGGGGAGGGGTGCGTTTGGTGGTGATGGCTTGCAAGGCAAAAGAATGGACCCAAAAAGATAAAGATAAAAACTAAAAATTGGTAGTTTTCACTTATCACCATTTTTTCATTTAACCTAAATTATAGTTGGTCATATAATTTGGCATTCACATGCATCTACACTTTGTGAACCTAGTGGCTTTATTCTTTTTCTTGGCTTGACCCATGTTTGTCATTGTGGTAGAGGTCTTTTCCACTCACTGAAGAAGAATACATTTTGAGACTTGATGATGTGGCAAATACATTGAAATGCTGGGGAGCTGTCTCACATGTTCGGAATAGCCTAGAGAAGTTGAAAGAGCGACCCCGGATAGGAAAAGTAAGATCGTGGCTCTAATCTTACAATGCTTTTCACATTTATCTCCTTAAAATTGAATGATAGTTTAAAATACCATGAGCAAGAATGTAAGACTGGATTGTTGTAATGTGACAACCAAATTGGAGGGTGGAGAGAAGAGACCTCCAATTGGATGTGGAATGCGTAAAGTGCGGGCCATCTGTACAACATTCATTGGCTCATATGGTGGAGAGGAAAGGAGGGTTAACATAATTGGTAACAAGTTAAATCGACAATGGAGAGTTTGCTAGATATTGTGGACCTCCAATTTTTTTTTTTTTTTTTTCTGAATTGCAGTAAAATTAGTTTGGAGAGATGTGGGACACAGTTTCTCCAATCTAATGCCTCAGCAGTGAGCTCTGAGATGTTAGATTCTATCACCTATGTGATTCTTTCTAAGAATGAATTATGCTTCGTGATTCATGACTCATTTATGAATTCTCATTACATTTTTATATTTATTTATTTTTACTATTTTTTTCATTTTATTTGAGAGAAGACCTGTTAGTAATCCAAGGTTTGTATATAACTCTATGCTTTTCATGATTACTGCAGGCTGTAAGCATTTTCATAGATATGGATGAGTCTGGAGGTCGGGCAAATGAATGGATATACAAGTAGAGTCATCATTTTTCTTTTAATTCTAATTTCTATTCCCCCGGCCCACGAAAATTGTAAATCATTTTATTTTGTATCTTTTTAAGTATATGGTGCTGGGTATATAGTGGCAAAAATGGGAAAATTGGAATAGAGAAACGTTGAAAGACATGATATGGGTTGTGATCTTTTTCCCCTATATTTGATTTTAAAAAGTATACCCTTAATGTTATTATTTAACGCTCCAATGTTATCTCTTTTCAGGGATGCTCTGCCCCTACTGTTACTATTACATGATACAAATATGAAATCTCTTTCCACGTAATACTTTGTACAAGTAGAATTTTTCTATTTTGAGGAGAATCGTCTGGTGCTTTGGTAGTTACATGACAGAGGCACAAGGGCAGTTACGGCAAAGTTAGCCCCTTCTTTTCCCCCCTAACTTGTTGGATGAGAAGTCCAGTTTCCATCAATATGCAGTGTAGGTTATATGACATCAATATGTGTGGATTAGACATATGACATCAATATGTAAATTAATACATTTTGATAGTAGTATAGGTCAGAAACTTACTAGTATGTGTGGATGGTACGCACTACGTTACTACCTGCACAACTGAAATGGATCTAATGGGTCTTTTTTTGAATTAGCACAAAAAAAAAAGGGGAAAAAAAAAGGTGGGGGGACCCCATAGTGTGGATGAACGTCATATGTTTAGACGGTGCTGTAATGCGTACCATTTAAAAACGTTAGGAAATTTCTATAATGCAAGAATCCACGTGTTAGTTTAATGTGTGCGCTACTCGTACATAGCGTTTTTTTTCCTTCCCGAAATAGAAAACTAATATGGGCCACTATGACTCTCTGAGTGATGCCAAGTTATTCGTCTCTATTTTTTTTATTCATTATTCGTCTCTAATTAGAACACAAATTTTGCTTAACATTGAATTAAAATAATAACTTACAACATTCTTGTTAATGCTTTGACACAGAGACATCACATATATGCTTGAAGAGGAAATTAATCATTCTACCTCTTTTTTTAGGTCCGATCATTTTTACACCATGATATCAAACTAATTGTAATTATACCTCATTGCATTACTTTTATACCATTACTTATTTTATATTTAATAGATCATTTTATTTTATTTTATCCTTTTAATAAATCAATGTAATTAATTTTAATATCGATTTATTTCTTTATCCCCAAGATTATATGTATGTGTGTGTAGATAAACATCTCCATATATGCATACATATATATAACCCTAAAGGTCACTCAAACACCACGGCCCCCTTTACCCTGCTGCCGCCGCCGCCTCCTCGATGCCCCACTACCCGTCGTGCCCCCACTAGCACAATCTGCCGCTATCATTGCTGCTCGCCGCTCCTACTAGCACAATCGACTGCCGCTGCCTGGCACCATAACACCCTTCCACTGCGTTGCTGCTGTGACAATTGGCACTAGCAGCTGTTGCCGCACGCCCCACCACTACAACCTACTGCCATTGCCACCGCGTCTTACCACTACAACCTGCCACCGCCACCTAGCACCGCAACACCCTACCACCACGACCATTGGGAGTAGTCGCTGCTATTTTGCAGCGGTCAGCAGTCGCTACTGCTACAGCGTCGACGCTGCAGCGGCCGCTTTGCTATTTCATGTTGCCGTCGGGATGTTTTCCGCCAGCTAAATCTGCATCTATTTTTTTTTAATTTCACGCTTGGCGGTTGGTGCTCTATCTCTTTTTTTTAATCATTTTATTACTATTTGACAAAAACCACAACTGAGTTTGTGTTTGAATTTGTTATCATTTTGGTATCATTTTGTTTGATGAAAAAACCATATCCGAGCACAAGAGAAGCAATTTTTGAGGAATTTACTTTTGGCTTTGTGTTTGATTTTATTTGGAGGAAGAGATGAATGCCGGTGAAAGAAAGAATGAATGGGGGCATCAGGGCTGTTACCATCTTCTGGTTAATTTTTTTTTTTTTTGGTTTATTTTCCTATGTTACCATTGGTAATATCAAATTCAACTTTCGACTCAACAAAGAAAATTTGTATTCGTGGGAAATTTATATTTGAATTGGCTTGCTTAGTTAATGTGTAAAGGCAAAGAATATTTGAAATAAATGGAAGAGGGTAAATGTGCCAAAGACAAGAAGAATAAGATTTATTCTGGGATCCGCCCTTTTCTCAGCTCCCTTTACTCTTATTTATAGTGTAAACTTGTCATTTGGATGGGAACAGTGATTGCATGAATTTAATGCTGGACCCACAAGAATGACACAGGGGTCAAATCAGCTGAGATTTCCCTTCACATTTGATTGACGGCTGCCTAAGCCATACATAAGATGGGTAACCACAGCTTCGCATTTAATGTTAGAGTCCAATCCGTTATAAGTGATAAGATTTCCCAAGTGGGTTCCCAAGATGCTATTTAGGTGACAAGCCTGCTAGGTCGCAAAGGTAGATTGGTGAGTTATGAACTCGTGGGTGTAGAGGTCAGACGTCCTAAATCTCGGCAATGTGTAGGAGAGAGATTCATTGCTTGGGTCGCTAGGATGGATCTTCACGTTTTTTGGTCTTCTGGTTGTTAGGTCGTTAAGTTGAGCTAGGCTCTCCGAAACCTGTTTCCAAGACCCTACGACTGTTGATCTTGGTTGACCTTTGTTGACATTTGCGACTTGGTGGCCACAAACTACCCCCTCAAGGCCACTGTTCCTAGACCTTAGGGTTAGCGGTCTTGAAGTTACAATAGCAATTTTCTTTTGAGATTTATTTTTGCCGCTTGAAGTTGGGCTCTTTGAATTTCAAAAGATTGGTATGGCACACTCTGCCACGTGTCAATCATCTGATGGAATGGCGTGTTCTAGGGATTTAAAGGCAGTGATCATTTCCTACTGATGTCTCTTCGCTTCCCGATGTCACACACGCGGCAGCCATCCTTTTACCTTCTCACTAGCCTATTTATACCCTTCTCTCCTAATTTTATTTTCCTTCACCTCTGTTTGTTCTGTAATCAACTTTTAAAAAAGGATTTCGGCCTAATTTTCGAAGGCTTCATGATACCCATAGTGTAAAGGTAACTGTTCTTCTTTCCAGATTATGGGGAATTTTTTAATTGGAGTTCTTAGTTAGCTTCTGGAATTTGTGGGGACATTGTGAAATGGAGGGTAGAGAGAGCTTTCTTTCAGAGAGAGGTGTAGAAGAAGGATCTGTGGCAGATATAGAGAGACCCACAGATAAAGAGGTAGCGGGACCAGTGTCGGAGCCAGTGCCAGAGGTCCAGTTCGAGTAGACCGATGATGAGAGTGAGGGAGAGGGTGATGAGGAGGAAGTTAGTTCTAGCGGGAGGCCTCCGATGGCGGTGATTTATGAGAAAGACCGGTTATGGGTTTGCAAACATGAGATCGACTTGAATGGGCTACGGTAAAACTATCGTGTTCTAGACGGCATTACACTCTGGGTCCCTTATGAAGAGGAGTGGGCTCATTGCCCCCGGAGAGAGTGTATAGCAGCTAACACAAGTATGTTTGAGATTGGTTTTCACGTTCTGCTTCCATGACCTGTCACCGAGCTGTTAAATTTTTGAGGGATCTCTCCTTCTCAAATCACTCATGTAAGACAGAGGACCATCATTGGGGCCTTCGTTCTCAGGCGGCATAAAGGCTGAGGATACCCGAGCCCTGAGGACTTTAACTCGTATTATGTTCTGAGGGCCTCACTATCCGAAAAGGGATGGTTTCATATAGCCACACGACCTTTGGAGAAACTTGGTGAGGGGGCATCCGAATCGGGGCCCAACTAGATAGAGGTTCATTTTGGGTAGGGGGCGAGTGGAGGAGCCTATTGAGTCTGGGCGAGAAGGATGCAAACGTCCCCACGAGCTATATGGAACCCAATAAACGTGCTTTTAGTGAAGTTATTCCCACGGCCCAATGAACTGACATTTAATTGCGTTTTCCTTTCTTATTAGGTGTTGAAAGAGGTCAGCCATTAGCTCCATCGTTTAAGGAGCAAGCAGAGATTGTTGCCCAGATTCCTAAACATCATTGTCGTGGAATTGACAGAAGAGGATTTTTTAGTTAGCGCCAGTATGTTTGTTCCCAAGACTGAGATCATTTCCAGGGATCCCGAGAACTGTAAGCTACTGCTTCCTTCATCAACTTATCATTGCTTGCTTAACGACTCATTTTTTGTGAGACTTTTACGACCTAACACTTGGCACTCTTTTCAGGGGAAAAACATCTCTCCAAGGCCCAAAGGCGGGCCGTTCGTGAAATTGAGAGGAAAAGAGCTGCATGGAAAAAGAGGAGAACTACTCGCAACCAAGCCGAAGGAATGAGGATTGCCGCACAACTCGTTGAGGCTTTAAGGAGACAGGAGAAGAAGATAAAGCTGAGGCAAGAGAGGGCTGCTGGAAAATGGCCTGTGACTTTTGATGATAGGGTCGTCTCTGAGCGACTTGTTAAACCGTAGTTGGCCATCTGGGAGCCCCCAGCGAAATCACCTCTGGTAGCTTCCATGCCTCTTTTGGCCAGCAAGGAACGACCTGGCCAGGGGCCACTTAACTTGCTGTGTGAGGATCTTTTTCTCCCGATGGATCCAGCTCGTTTGGCCCAGCTGGAGAAGGTTCATGTAAAAAAGCTGAAGGCACTGCTCAAATTCAATTTGGCTAGGAAGCCTCATTCCGCTAGTGCCCCAGGAATGCCCAAGGCCATCATAGATGCCATAAATAGTGTAGTAAGGAACTAGTCTAAGAAGTGGGAAGGCTTCACTGCCAACTCTTCGATGGGAGAACTCTTACAGGCTAGCGGTGATGTGAGCTTGGTTAGCCATTTTGGAGGAACAAGCTATCGCCCGTGTGGAGCACTTTGTTGGGGAGAAGGAGAAGGTTTCCATCCAGGCGATTGAGGCCATCACGGCCAAGAAAGAGATGTAATTGGTTCTTAAGGAGAAAGAGCAAGAACTTCATGTTTCCAGCGGCGAATCAGCTGATCTACAAATCGAGCTACAGGCCTGAAAGAAGAAATATGAGGACTGGGAAGTCAGCTGGCGATGAAGAGATTGAACTATGAGCTTGCCCTGAGAGAGGCTAAGGGTAGGGCTGCTGCCAGCGAACTTGTTGGTTTTAATATGGCAGTTGAAAGGTACAAGGCATCCGAGTAGCACAAGAGTGCTAATGCCGACCTCTATTACGAGACGGCTAAGGAGATCGCCGGGGAGGTCTCGAGGAAATGCCCAAAATGTGATCTGACCTTTCTCAGAGAATAAGTTGCCAAGCTGAAGGAGGATTGTTGCTATGTGAGCTCCGACAAGGAAAATGAGGTCGAGATCATCTCTCAGTTGGAGGCCCATGTTCCTACCAGAGAGGGTGTGGTTCCGGTCTCTGAGAGCCGTACTTAAAAATTTTTTGTAGCCCAGCCTTTTTGCTATCTATATTCTTGAATGAAGTAAAAATTTTTTCCAACTGTTAGCTCATTTTGTTAAAACAATTTTACCATTTGGTTTTTCCTGTTTAGCAAAGAGCTCATTCTCACTTTTACCTACTAGGGCAAAACCCCACACGAATTCTAGGCCAAGTATTAAGATACCTTGACAAGAAGTTTGTTCTAGTCTAGGGTCACATACACCTTAGCATAAAGAATTAAGGGTATGTCCAAGCGCGAGCCTGTCCGACTGGAAGTTTGTTTTGATTTATTCCAGCTTGAACTTGTGGGTAGCTTGTCCTCAAATGTTAGATCACATAGCAAAGAGTTCGTCTGAACTTTTGATTGTGCAGCCTTTTGTTTGGGCTCAGAGTCGCGGACTAAAAGCTTTAGTCATGGTTTTTAAGTAGGTAAAGTGAATTGCTTTAGAGAAGCATTAGATTGCTGGTTAGAAGCTCATTCCAACATTGGTTGCGAAACCTTTTACTTGGGTGTTAGGTCACCAATTAGAAGCTTGTTCCAACTTTGGTTGCAAAACCTTTTACTCGACTATCGCAGATTTGCCTTGTGTTCATATTCAGGGGCATCTTATAAGAAAAATAAACATTTAACATGCTCTTCCGATCTCTGTTAAGTCGCAAAAGTGTAGCTCTGAAATTTTAGAGCTCGCGCAGGCATGTGGATGTCATATCATTTTACAAAAGATTGGAGGAGACTATACAAAATTCAGAGTTGGCACCCGGTGTTCGTCATTTTTTCTTTCCAAGGTGTTCTTTCACATGTGTGCCAACTCTGCGTCTCCTACACATTTCATACTTGCCCTAGTGCTTTTGACTACCGTGCTGGGGAGGAGTACTTTCTCTTTGAGGACAGGGTAAGGATTTTACCTGGTCTTTCCTTTGATTGGTCCTTATCATTGTTGTCGCTGGTCTGGAAGATTGGTTTTCTGCGACTCTCATTGTTTGAGCCCTTCTTAGGGGAGGAAGAGCCAAGCTTATCGAACTGACCAGAAGAGCTTCGGTGGGTTATCAACTTTATTCCTTCCATTTTAGGATTAAGTATGTGGACTTTCGGCGGATCGGTTGTGCTCTTAACATAATCCAGATTGCACTCTTGTGCTGCCCATTAATCAACTCGCACAATGGCCGTCCTATAACAGGTAGGGAATTTCATGATATAGTGATAGATCGAAGTTGCAGTCCTGAGCTTGTATAAAATTGGGTGCCTCAGAATGGCGTTATGGTTTGAAGGCACGTCTATAATAATGAAATCCGTCATCATCACCTAATTCCATGAGGAGTGCGATCTAACCCTTCGCCTCCACATAATCCCCAGCAAAACCCTAGAGTCTGGTCCCGTAGGGCCTCATGCTTTTCTAGTCTATTTTTATCTGCTGGAACGTTTGCTAGTTGATGCTGTTTACGGTGCTGCCGTTGTCTACCAAGGTCTTGTAGATATTAAAACCTAAAACTGACATGTTATAACCAAGGCATTTGCGTGAGGGTGTAATACGCTGTAGGCATCCTCCTTACAAAAGGAGAATGAGCTGGTTCGAGAGTCAGGGAGTTGTGCCATGAGCAAGTGGTAGCAATTCTAGGCTTCTCTCATGATACCTAGCTTTTGTCTCTTAGAACTTTTCATGCTGTGGTTTCTGCCAATGAGTATGCAGATTTCGATTGGAGGTCGGCTCAGTAGGATTTGGGCGTTGAGGTTTGCGTAGAGATGAGCCTGTCGGTCCTGCCATTGGTGATTTGCTGCGTATTCACTCGGGTACCCATGTTCAATTAGCTTCTTAATCTCCTACTCGAGGTGCCTACATTCGTCCGTGTCATGGCCCACAATCTTATGGTACTTGCAGTATTTGGATCGGTCGGCATCCTTTAGTGATTTCTTTATAGGCCTTGCTTTGGGCAGGACCGGCTCGTTCTGTAAGATATTGAAGATGTGTTCTATAGAAGCGTTGAGTTTGGTAAAGGGTTTAGCCAAGCTGGACGGCCTCTCGCTTCATCATAGATCCTTTTTTATCTTTTGGTTTTTTATCGTCTTTCGAAGGCTTTTCAGACCTCGAACTCCTTTTTAATGGCTTCCTTCGAGCTTTTATATTTTTCAGCTCTCCTTAGAGTTCCATGTAAGTGCTTAGGGGTCCTCGTACATGGCCCATCAAGAACGGGTGTCTTTATAAAGGCCCGACTTGATAGCTATCAAAAGTGACTCATCTTCACATTTTCCATAGTCATGACCTGCTTGTTGAAGCTGTCTATGTAGCTTTTGAGTAGTTTGGCCTTTCCCTATTTGATAGTCCCTAACATCTCTTTAGGGTTGTTCTAGCCTTTGACCCAATGAATTGAGATGCGAATTCAGAAGAGAGCTTCTCCCAACTGTGCACGGATCCTGGGGCCAAGTTGCCATACCAAGTTTGCACATTCCCTTCCAGAGTAAGGGCGAAGGCTTTACACATGATAGGAGCGGTTACGTTCTGGAGCTCCATCCAAGATACGTATCAGTAGAGGTGAGCGACTGGGTCTGACTCACCACAGTAGGTTCCTATATGGGGGAGTTTTATTTTGGAGGGCGTAACGGCCTCTCCAATCGTGATGGTCAAAAGGGGACGGCCTTCCCCACTGGTCGTTTGTTCCTTTTGCCCTCAACTATCTTTGCTCAAGGTCGTTTAGTCATTTCCTCAGCTTGTCCACCTCGTAGATTTGCTGAGGGATTGGTCGCTGGCTCCGGCAGGTCCTTAGAGGCGAGCTCGATGCATGGCTGTAATGGTGAGTTTGGCGTTGAACTTTTCCTCCTCTGTCGGCTTTCGCCCAGTTGCTACAGTTCAAGTGACCTGGGTTGTCTAGGTCCTCGCTGCAGACCGGGCCCTAACCTCATGAACACACTGCTTCTGCTGTGTTTCTAGAGGGAATCGGTGTCGCCCTAGTGTGGGGAGCTGGCTAAATAAAGTTTTGCATTAGAGTGAAGCTCAACCTTCTTCTAACACGTTCCCTCAGAGGATTCATTCTTGTTGGTGACCTTTCAACATTTTCTGCATACCAAGAGGAGTCGTCATGGGAGGAACCTGCCGGTTGTTGTTAGGACGCTGGCGGGCTATGTCATTACAACCACCGCACTTCTTTAGTGAGGGCTTCTACTGGCCGCCAGAGGGTCTCAGTTTTAGTGACTGTTGGCGGCAGTGAGGGACCGGCACCAACTGCTCCTTGGTTTCTTCGAAACTTGGGAGGCAATCCAACATCACTGCTTCTTATTTTCTGGCTTTCAGAATGTTTTCCACTCATTTCATTTCGACAGGAGTTTTTTTACGCAGCTTTTCGTAGAGTTTCCCACAGACGACGCTAATATGTTGATATCAAATTCAGCCTTCGACTATAGTTCTGCTACTATATGTTATTGCAATTACTCTAAAGTTTTCTGTAGGAGAGAAAAAAATTTGTTTATTTTGTGGAATGTATTTCCTAATACATAATATGCTAACTTGTTGGAGAATTTTTCTGTCAAAATAAAAATTCAGGAAATTTATTGCTTCCTATGTATTTGGTATGAAATTCCAAGAGTCAACAACTTCTTTTTCTAGTGTAGAGAAATGCTTTGAAGCAACACCCAAGTTATAGTGCTTATAGCTTTTTAAATAAAGAGATATGAGCTATGAGGATTTCCATACTTGGATAGTGCCATAGGGATCTTATGATTGACTTGACAAGTATTGATTTTATCTACTCCTTGAAATCTTTCTAAAGGTAAATTAAAATTAAATTCACTTGGTTTATTGTACATTCTTTTAAACTTACTTCATAACCAACGCCCAATGGTTTAGGATAGTCATAAATTTTCAGCCTGTGCGATAATGTTTTGCACACTGAATTGTTCTGCCTTAGCATAGTGCATTTTGATGACCGCCACTAGATCTCAAACACCTGTAGACTGACTTCCAACAAGAATCCCACATCTTCCAACAATGTTAATTCTAACTATTCCTCTTGCTTGCTATCTCACACCTGAAATATCAAACTCATTCGTTCTTTGCATTCTAACATATAACTCTTGCTACCGTTTCATATCAATGCTAGAAGGCAGAACTTCTTGATTCTTCAACGTTGATGATCCGATGCTCCTTTGCTACTGATTGGTTGAGTTGGGAAAACAAAGATATCTCCTAATTATGGCAATTGGTCCTAACGACAAGTTTAGAATATGGAATGATTATAATTACAAATGCATGTGAAATCTCTCTTTTGCTTCACATATTTACTGTGTTGATTTATACACTTCTATATGCTTTTTATTTGTCAAATTGTAATATGTTGATTCTTAATTTAATACATATAAATATGCAAGTTAGATTTTTGCTTTTAATTATAGGATGAGAGGAAATAATTTTTGAGTACTGCAGATTCCACTGTATCACAGGTGGATAAGAGGAGTAACTTTTCTCCAACAGAAGAGGTACATCTTCGTACCAACTTTATTTTTTTTCTTTTTGTTTTCTCCCATCTTCTTGATTTGATTTTTCATCCAGTTAATTTTTATGATCTTAGTGATTGAGATTAAGGGTGTAGATTTGATGTCTCTTTCAAAGAGAATGAAGTAGGCTAGGAAAATATAACTATTACTCTTTTGATTAAATTTAAAATTTGTTGTTTTTTTTTGTTTGTCAGTTAAGTGAAAACATTTAAATTAGCAGAAGCATGTTTAACTTGTAATATCTTCTTTTCCTTTGCAACAAAAATACAATAGTTTCTATGAAATCTTTCTAATGCTTATATGGTTCCATAGAGCTCGTAGGATGATTCTGATGAGAAAGATATACATTATTTTGAATGTTGAGAATTTTATTAACTTTGGGATTGAGCTGGAGAATATCTAACAAATAAGGATTACTTGGTTGGATGCTTCATTTTCTTATTTTTGGCTACGGCTGGGCGCCTGGTCTGACGGGTCGGGTTTGGCCTGGACTGGAGCCTGACCCGACTTAAGGTTGGTTTGGGAATCTACAAGCCGGTCAACCTAACCCACAGCGGGTCGGTTTGGGTCGGGTCGGGTTACAGTCTGGGCCCTTAAATTTGGGTCAAAATTTTAAAGCCCAAAACGAAAGGAGAAGGAAAAAACAATTGAAGGAGAAATTTGAGCTCAAAAGAAAAGAAAAATAACCTAAAATTTTAATTTGGGCCAACTTTTAAAGCCCAAAATGAAACGAGAAGAAAAACACTCCGCCTGAAGTGAAAATTTTGGCCTAAAAGGAAAGCAAAAAAACATAATGTAGTAGCATTTGGACTTTGAAGCCTGATGAAGGAGTAGCCGCCAGCCAGTGCCTAGCCATTTCTCTCTTTCTCTTTCTCTCTCTCTCTCTCTTGGGGTAGCGGCGCAGCAGTAAGATCGATAGCAGCGGTGGCGTCAGACATGACAGCGGCGGTGGTGGCCGAGGCGGTGGCGTTGGACACAGTAAAAGCTTTGGCAGAGGTGATAGACGTGGTAACAGCAACGGCGGAAAGGAAGACGAGAGCCAAAAATTATGATTTCAACTTTCGATTGTGAATTGTCAATTGAGATTTGAGTGTGCCAAATTATTTTGAAATATGAAAAACTGAGATTGGTATCTTCATGTAAGCTTGCTTTTGCTTTCTAATTTCTATCAATGTATCTGATAGGGGTGAATACAATTCAGTTTGGACGGTTTTTGATTTATTTTTAAACCAAACCATCAGATTCGGTTTAGTGAAATTGTAAACTAAACCAAATCATTTAATTTTTCAAACTGAACCAAACCAAACCAAACCTAAGTTTTCGGTTTAGTTTGGTTTTAAACCACGGTTTGTCTAATGGCGTAATAAAAATAGACTCAAAAAATGATAGTTTTATAAATATAAAAATTCTATTATACTAATATGCTTTTTGAATACTAGTATCAATATCAAACTCATCAAAGATTTGTAAATTTGATTAAAACACAAACATGTAACTAATGAAATGTAACATATAAAAAACGACCAAATAATACATAAGCTTTAATTGAGATATTGTCAGGATATACTATGAAAGTGCTATTTTGTTCAGGCATATAAATGTCAAAATTTTAGAAAAATATGGTCAATTAACTACTAAATAATTTCTCCAGAAAATATTTTAAGAGCATTAATTAAATTAGTCAAAAATTAGCTTATTAAATTAAATTACTAGAATGATCCAAGTTATCACAAGGAATTCCTTATTAGAGTACCAAACTCAGTTCATGAATTTGATAGTCATAAATAAATTAAGTCTTTTGATTTTTTTCTCTATTACTTACGCATTAATAATTTTTTAATTAAAATATAAAAAACGGTTTGGTTCGGTTCGGTTTAAGCGGCTTTTTAAACATCAAAACCTAAACCAAATCATTTCAAGCGGTTTGAAATTTTCTCAAACCAAACCAAACAATTTCACTTTTCAAACCAAATCAATCCAAACCATTCTCTCAGATTGGTTCGGTTTTTCGGTTTGACAGTTTATTTTTTCAGCCCTTGTATCTGAGACTCTAACTGCGAACAAGTTTTGACCAAAAAAAAGTCCAAAACTTGAAACCGATTGGGTCAAACTGGTTAAACCAAACCGGTTATATACGGTTCGGTTTTCATTGGGTTTGTTTGAATGGCCACCTACAACCCGCAACCACCCACCCAATCCAGAAACTGAGCCGACCTGGCCCAAACCGGTTCGGGTTGGTTCAGTTTACCGATTTCCCAATTTTCATGCCCACCCCTATTTTTGGAGGTCAGCAGTGCTCCAAGGTGGTGGCGAATAACAATGGTTGGAGGTGGTTTATGGCTATGGTGAGCAAGAAAGTCGAAGCTTTGAATTTCATTGTTATTATATATATGTCATTTTTTTTACGTCTTGAGTTTGTAATATTCTCAGTTGATTAGTTAAATTTTAACTATATATAAATAATTATGTTCCACATATTATAGGTACCATATTTATTAGGTGTGGTGTAATACAATTTGACAGGTCAATTACATTATAAAAAAATTTTTTTCTATGATGCGTGATTGATACATTACGCTATAATGATCAGAACTATTCATCCTAAATAATATTACGGCAAAATTAAAATTTGATTGGACAATTTCCCGTGCAACGTAAGGCTGAAAAATCAGTGTTTGTTATAAGATAGTCACTAAGTAAAATAAATCGTGTAAATTTCAGAAAAGGTCTCCCAACCTTTACAAAAGATAACAATTTCATCGCTGATCTTTTTTTCAAGAATGTAGGTCCCCAAAGTTTCAAAAATAAGCACAAAAGGTCCGTATATACTATTTTTGTTAATTTTCATTGTTAGTTTTTGTTGTAGAGACAATTTTACCCTTTATTTAAAATTAACAAATAAGGACACAAATTTTAATAATTTATTTTGGCCTCTTTGCGACTTTCTCTTTCACACACTTATATATATTCATCTGTATATCGTTTTCTCATTCACCCACTTAACACAAGCTAAACATACACATTGATTAATATATATTATCTTTTCATTCACTTACCCACCACCACCACCACTAGTGTTATAGTCAGTTTAAGCAATGAAATCTTTGAAATTTAAAGATAAATAAGTAATGGTAATTGAGATGTCATTGACATTAAAGTTATAAAAATAAGAACGATTAAAAATGTATTTTTCTTGCGAAAAAAATTGAAAGTTTGAATTTATTGGTAAATTTAAAAAGGAAAGACCTTTTTCGTTTCCGCTAAAAAAGATAGCTAAAAATCGGATATAAACCCCTTTCTATTATTGTTAAAGGAAACTTAAATAGAGGCATTATCTTTCCTCACTCTATGGTAAAGGAAATAGTGGTGGTGCTTGGTGGAAGTTAAGAGTAACTACTAAGAGAAAACAATATATTTTTTTATTCTTTTATTTAAATCTTTTGGAATTTTTAAAAGGTTTTAGTACGACTTTCTTTTTATTTCATACAAGGATAAAATAGTATTTATGAGAATATAAATGTGAAATAGATAGAAATTTTGTATGGGGACCTTTTGTGCTATTTTAAAAGATTTGACAGATATGCTTGAAAAAAAATTTGGGGCTGAAATTGTTATTTTTGGCAAAGGTTGGGGACCTTTTGTGAAATTTACTGAATAAAATGCTTTTTCTCAAATAAAATAAAATAAAATACTTTATTTCTTGAGGTCACGTAATTACATTTCATATTCAGTTTAATACAACAGTATTAGTGCACAATAAGATAATAAAATATTGTGGTTAACAAGTACCTATAATCATATGTTATTCAATCATATATATTAACCATTACATATAATTTGTTTTGATATTGTCTGTACAATGTACGGGTGAAAATCTAGTTATAATTAAGGTACATTAAGGCTCTTCTTTAAAAATCAAATGTTATATTGTGACATTAACAATTGGTCACAAATTCGCCAATCACACAATAGTCGCACGCTAGTCACAATTCAACTCCGATGAGCTATAAGCCCAACTCCAACGAGTCACAGCTCATTTCCGAACATCTTCAACAAGTCATAACTTGATTTCAGTGAGTCACAACTCAATTCCATTGACTCGCAATTGTGACCTCTGTCAAAATCGCTAGTCGCAGTAACAGAACTGCCAATCGGAACCCTAAATCACAAACTCCACTACCATTGTCATAGCATACCAACAGCCAGTCAAGCATGATACAATCCCACTACCACCAGCCAGCCAAGCAAATACAGTTACACCCCCAATCAAACGATCGTCCGGCCCCAAATCAACCAAAATAACACCATTACCAACCACCAATCACCACCACAAACGTATAAACCAATGTGAATCAGCTGCAAAGATCTAGACTTAAAAGAAAATCAAGGAAGACTAGTTGTGTTCGCTTCAGAAAATAGATGAACGACAAACGGTGTCTGAAATTAGATTGCCAACGCTATTTGATTACTGATTTCGATTGCAATGTGATTTGATATTTTAGATCTGATTGCGACAATGATTTGATAATGGCAATTGACATGGCTTTCTCCTAGCATTCTGAGCAGGCGACAGTGAGAAAACATAAAAAGAAAGAGAGAATGCACACAGAGAGAGAGAGAGAGATGCAAAGAAAGTGATGGGTGGAGAAGGAGAGACGCCGTAGGTAGGTTGGGAGGGGGTAAGGGACCTGATTTTTCCAAAATGGTCCATACACACATGAAAATTTCAAAAAAAGTGACAGTTTCTTTGGATCTTTTTAAAGAAAATCAAATACTGTGGCTTGAATTTTTACTTTTTGACTTTTCAAAAAGGGTATAACCAATGAAATAATATCAAGTTGTAATTTATACACGAATTTATAAATGATTTACCAAACACACTATGAATCTAAGTGTCAACAGATATAAAAGAAATCTATCTAGAAATCTATCTAGGCACAATTAGAATAACTAAACCTCAATTTCTCATTCTTGAGGTCGAATTCCCAAATGTGATGCTGTTGCATGATGTTTCCAATTACACATTGTCCTGGAAAATCTTTATTCCTAAATCCCAGACATTTGATATCATCATCTGTATCAACCTCATAATTCTTCACTGGGGGTTGAAATTTTGCACCATCTACAAAATGAAATGCCAATCTTGGGACCATAGACTCTGTAAACCCCTTCGAGCTAAAGCAGAATTCAAGTCCAGAATCATTCACATTTACTCTCTTAACATTGGATAATGAGGCCGTTAGTGAGTCCATTACAGGTTCGTAAGCTGGTTGTGTTAAGAAAGTTATAGTCGAACCGGAATCAATAATAACTCCTCCATTGTCGCTTCCATTCCATACGATGTCTGGGATGGCGAGAATTTTGTCACCTATTGAAATGCCTTGTATGTTTACAACATAGTATGGACTAATGAGTCCTAGAAGAAGTTTTGTTTCTTGCATCTTTTCTATTTTTTGTATCGAAGCTTCGCTTTCGTGCGGCCCAAAGATGAGATAACTTGACTCATTATGAGGGCTCATATGATCGACTAAACAGTACGAGAACTTGCCTCCAAATTTATTAGCTATGCTGAGTGCAAATGAGTAGTTATGGTAACCAAGTGCAAGAAGACCATCAGCTTCCCCAACTGGAGAACTTTCGTTGCTGGAAAAATCGCTACACCCAATTATAGTGTCATTGATTTTTATCTCGTTGCCATCCTTGAGACCCAATGTTATCATATCATGAGCAAAGACTCCGGTCGTAGATCCAAGAAAGTACCTGATTTTAACAACCATATTCAAAGTGTTAAATAGTTTCTCAAAGTATTCCAAGAAAGTACCCGATTTTATCTTTGTTAAGGCATAGTAAATTTTTAAGCAAGAGTTTCCTAAAAGTTTCTTTAGAGTTTCCATGGAGCTTCCAAAATTTCTAAAAAATTGGAAACTTTTTTAGAGTTTTTGAAACGTCTCTAGAGAGTTTCGGTTTTTGAAATGTTTTCGACATAAAACGCTTGTCTTTTAGGAGTTTCTGTACTTCATAATGCGACGCTGTCACATCCTGGTATAGATTGACACTTTTTGATGATCATCATATATATCGTGTATAGGAATTATAAAATTTCTCATATGAGATTACTTTAAGAATCTTTTAAATAGAATTTTTTGTGCTTATTGAAATTGTACTTACTTGTAGTCATAGATGCAGGGACTTGTGGGGGAAGGGCAGTCGGGACGAGAAAAGAGATCTGTGAGTTTCGCGCACAATTTTGAAGAGCAAGGCAGTATACTAAAAGACGATGATTGCTCAATACGAAAACTTCTATGCTTATCCATCTTCTGCTTGCAACCAACCCCTTTGCACCTATAATTGCAATTCACCCAATTCAAATCACTCCCTGTATCTGCAGTAAGGAGATACTTTCTTGGAGGGGTTCCAATCTTAACCGTTACGAAGTAATTGCCCTCTCCGTAATCAGAACCAGAAAACATCGGCATTTCCACTGGGACGTTAGTGGCTGAATACTCCTGGGCTTGTCGTCCTCTGTTTCCGCTTCTTTTCTTCCTCACCCTCTCAGAAATTACGCGTTGGCGAAATGTATCGCTATGGAGAGCCCGTCTGATGACATCGAGTTTAGTCATAGGCGGTAATTTTCCTTGGGCTAGATTTCGACGAAAATCGTGTTTGTGTACCATCTCTATTCTTGCTCCACTACTATGATCATGGCCTTGTGAAAAATCTGCCATGCAAATCACCACAAAAGTAAGGAGAAAATAACCTCTATATGGCATGTACATCTCCATATTGGATACACGTGCTTTGTTTAGAGATGAAAATGAGAATAAGCAACAATTAAATGGGGAAAATGTCTTTGCTTCGCATTCCCTCTCTCTCGTAGTATGTATGGCGCTCAGCTTATTTCTGGCTAAATGGTACTAAATTTAGCACATCTCTTTTTTTTTTTTTTTTTTTTTTAATAGTTTTGAATAGTACACAGATTCTATATATTGGCGTTCGTAACTTTTTGTAGTGCCATAAGAACACGGAAATTTATAGTTAGTTATAATAATTAGGTAGTGATAAGAACACTCCCCACCATTGTACAACCAAAATTATAAAATTAGGGATTTTAGTTCTAGTTATAATTTCTTATTATGATCACAAAATTATAATAATAAGGTAGAATGAGGGGTACATATTTAACAAAACATTAATATATGTGTGGTTACAAATAGTTTCAACTCATAGATTTATAACACGGAATTCAAAATGAGAATCAAATTGCAATTGACGATTTAAAATTTTTGCATTAAACTAATGCTATTTATTTAGATTAAAGATTAACATCTACTCTCATTGGCATCCAATATCCTTGCAAATTGATGTCAATAATATTGGAGATGTATCTTCAATCTAAATATATAGCGTATTTCTTATATATAATTATTTAAAATAATTATTACTACTTGAATGAGACGGAATATCATGCATAAACCTATAAGAAAAAGACTAGTGATGAAGATATAGAGTTTGTTTCTTACTTTCTTATTTGGACTCTACATCCAAACATATTATAGAATTTAGCCCCGGATCAGCAGACCCTTCTTACCGTAGCTGTCCCTTCAATAAAAAATTGACACATCATCATATTTCACACATCATCACTATGGTAATTTTCTTATCCCAAATGATTCTTTATACACACCGTGCATCTCTGTCTCATGACTTATCAGACTCCCTCCCTCCTCTTTTATGTTCGGCACTGCAGATCATCTAAAATTACAGTCGCTACTATCATTAACATTCATGGAATCCAGTAACGTTAAGGAGAAAAACATAATCAGATCCCTCATTCCCAAAATTTTTACGTTAACAAAAACGTATAATTATAGGCGGAGCTTGATTGACAAATTAATGGAAAGCCAATTTCCACATTCTTCTTCATCATCCATGAAGTTTTTGGGTTCAACAGAAAGAGTAGTCGATTTCAACTTTGGCATCTAAACGTGCCGACACTAGAGATGATGCAATAAACCTGTATCTCTTTTTTTTTTTTTTTTCTGATCTGTAAATGTGAATAATATAGATCAAAAGAACATTATATACATAATACGCCAAGCATACCCAAGTATATAAAAAAATAGGCCTAGATATATAGACAAAAGACTAACAACCAATAGCCAGAGACTCAAACATGACTAAAACATAAAGATACAAAGTAAACACGACCTTGTATACATGTGTTTTAATCATCAAAATAATGTCACCAGCTTGGGGCAGAATGCCTTCAAAAATGTGGCGGTTTCGTGCTGTCCAAATGTGATAAACAGTACTTGCCAAGGCAATTCTTTTAGCTTTACACTACCATGAGCTTCTTCTTGCCTCCTTCTTGATCCATTTGAGTGCACTAGCTAAGGACGACATTAATCTCCTAATTTCCAGCCATTTATGAATGCAATTCTAGATTCTAGCTGTGATTTGAGACTGGATAAAAAGATGATCCCTAGATTCAATCATAGCTTGACAAAATGTGCAGGAGCGGTCCATATCCAAGTATTAATTCGATCTTTTATAAGCAGTTTTTCCTTTGTACCCAACCACAGAATGAATGCATGTTTAAGGGTAATACATGAGCTCCACACCACCGACGTCCAAGAAGATTTAACACCCTTTGGTCGAAAGGTTGTTAAACCTGAATCTTCATCTAATAACTAGATTAAGTTTTTTTTTAAAAAAAATTAAAGGCTACAAGAGTTTACTTTAAACATGGCAGAACTGGATTCAGTTGATTGTTGTTTCATGTTGACAGTCTCTGTAGTAATTAATTTATAGAATCAGAATCAGATTATCAGAATCAGAAGGTATGTTTGAAGTAAAGGTATAGTCAAGATGGGTTTGTTTAGATATTTCGGGAGGATGTATTTCAATGTTAAATAAATGGTGATGGCAGTAGTCGTTGCGCGGGCGGTGGCGACATCACAAGATTGCATCCGAGATATAAGTAGATTGGGAAAGGTGTACGTGATATTGTAATTTGGTTTTAGATTGGCCATTTATATGTTTTGTTTGGCAAGATTATTTGTGATACTGTGATGTGTAAGGCGAGGTTGACATGCCAATTTTCTATTGAGAGGACAGATATGGAGACGGCAAAATAAGACAGTTGATCCGGGCTCTACAAAATTAAAACAAGATTAAAAAACATATCAAACTATTATAATAAGCGTATCTCATTAAGTAGCTGAACCAAATAATTGGAAGAACTTTATATTGAAAATTAAGATTCTAATCTTTACAAAAATAACACTTCCAACTAGGGCTGGGGCACAGTTTGGGCTAGGTCCAAATACGACCCGGCTCGACCAAAAACTGAATTAGTTAGGCCACCAACTCGACTCAGCCGGAACCAACCGGGTTGTCAACTCGAAATTTCGGGTTGGGCCGGGTCAGTTTAAGAATGGTTTTTGTCCTCTGTCCTTTTTTTTGGGTGCGGGGGAGGGTTTTCGTCTACTTTTTTCTGTTTTGTTGACCATCCTTCCCAACAAATATCCAATGGATCTTGGCCTATATTTCATTTTTTTTTTTTGGGAAGAAATATTTCAGATTTTAATTGTGAATGAAAAGTTTTTTACTAATTTGTAAGAATTACCTTTTATTCAATGTTTTAAGAAAAAATAAGCATACAACTATACAAGCATATTCGTTCATTAATTTTTTTTTTTTTTTTGGGAGCTTTTCTACAACAATTCGACAAATAATCTTAATAAAAAATTATATAATTAAAACTTAAATGCATATTCAACCTACAAATAATAAAAACAAGCTATAACATGATATCATCATATAAACAGGCATACAACCTACAGACAATAAAAACTAAACTATAACAAGATATCAATCACCATGAAAGCACACATTCAACCTATGAATAATAAAAGCTAAGCTATAACAAGATATCACCATGTAAGCACGCATGCAACCTACAAATAATAAAAGATAGACTTATAAGTCATACAATAACCTAATTTACGAACTCTTTTTTTTGTTGGTTTGCATCCCATTTTACAAACTTCTAATATAAAAATATTATATTCGTCCAAAGTAAAAAAATTCAAAGTAAACATATTTATCCAATTGTCAACATTTAACTTGAAGAACGATACTTCAATTTGCATTCCTACCACAAACAAAATGGTTGAAATACTTGGAGATAAAAGTGACCGCTATGGTTAGTAAAATATAAAAATGCATTAAGAAAGCATTCACCTCAAAATTTCATTGTATCTGACTAATATTTCACCTAGCACTCTTACCATATACGCTTACTAGTTGACTGGCCTTTTAAGTGCAGAAACCACAAAGGGAAATGTAATTGCTACTTATATGCAAAGAATTTAAGGTAATTGCTACTTATATGCAAAGAATTTAAGCAACTATTATGCAATGAGTAGAATCTTCACCTCAAAAGATGGAAGCTTATAATAAATCATTTTGCATTTACACCTTCATTTGATTTGTTCGTATTTCAAAGAGCTATAGAAAATAATGATCTAATAAATATGAAGTTAGATAACAATATGCAACATAACAAATGTATAAAAATAAATACATTACATTTATCCAACTTTAGGGATGCATAACGAGCCAGTCGGCTAGGGCGGCCCGCAACGCTGCCCCAAAAAGCCTGAGTTGGCTCGGCTCGTGGCTCGTTTATCATGAGCCCAGGCTCGAGTCAAGCCCCAAAATTTGGGAAAGGCTCGGGCCGGGCCGGGTTGTGTGGCTCGCTAGGCATAAATGGGCTAGCCTGTTTGCACGGGCCTAAGGCCCGTGTCGAAATTTTAAAAAAAAAAACAAAAAACTTACTCAAGAAAAAGTTTGCTTGTGTATGGAAAAGTCAACCAAGCATTGATGAGAAATTAATAGGATAGGGCGTACTAACAAGAAAAAAGACTCATTTCAAGGCTTATGCATGGGAAATATAAAATATTGAAATAATTGCATTGAATAAAGGAAAAGGAATTTAATTTGTTGTCAACAAGGCAAGATAACGAATGATGCCACGTGACAAAGAAAAAGGAAATATCAAAAATGTCTTGTGCATAGCCCCACAAGCCAAGATTTGATATGAGTGATGGTTTAACCAAAGAAAAAGGAAATATGTCTTGTATTGTGCATGGAAAATACTAAAATTGCCATTCATATTAAATTAAATAATGTTAGCCTATTAGGGCAGGGTAGCTGGGAAAATGCAAATGTAGCTGAGATGCAGGATTTCCGGGAAATGTATACTATCAAAGATTATTCATTGTATTTGTTTAGATTGTTCAAGAATCAAGCTTTCAATTTAAACATTCTGAATATCAGAACATTCAAATTTTACACAAAAACAGTAAGAAAAAAAGGGTTAAATTTTTGTTTATAAATATTAAAATTTTACATTAACATTTTACACAACAAAACATTATCTTATTTGCTCTTTTAGTCCAATCACGAGATTAGTTTCTCAATTTGTCAGTATTAGAATCTAAATTCTTTTTTCTAGTTTCATATTTTCAACTTTTTTTGTAACGCCCAAGTTTTACAAACCTGAAACACTACTTGGCATGGTCTTTTTACTTTAAACTATGCGGAAGAAATTACTTTGAACCATGAGGAAATATTTTTTTTCTTATAAAAACAGATTTGAAGATCCTGGTAAAACGTGAGTTGTAAGGAAATTTTAACATTATTTATTGAACCTTTAATACTATTAAATTTAACAGAAAGATTTAAACATAATTTTACATTTTCAATCAATAGCAATTAATTTACATATCAATCCCTTAACAGAGTCTTAAATGAATAACACCTAAAATCAGTGTTTTCGGATTATAATAAAAATGTAATATTTAATAGCCACTGCTACCGGTCTTGCTGCCCCTTCCAGCACCTGAAAAGGGTTTTGGAAAAAAAACAATGAGCGTTTCGAATAAACACTAAGTAGCCTCAGCTCACAGTTTACAAGTTGCAATATTCACACTTAAACAATCATTCAACGTATGATCCAGATAATCCCAATAAATCAAAATATATGCTGCAACGTGGGCTAGCCAATTCTCATTCAACCGGTGACTATATTTTATATAATATACTACTCAGGGCTTATCAAGCTTGATCGTACTACCATGGTATATATCGTACTACTCCGTGGATGTGTAAATTAAATCAACGTACCATCTCTGGTACAACATGTTGGCATTAAAATCTGAATCACATTTAATGTAAAACTCATACCATGAATTTGCAACTCAAACACTTCATTAAGTGCGCATCACTTGAAAATAAAGCAAGAAATTTTAGGAAGTAGAGACTACCTTAATTTCATAGTTGATTTTGAGCTTTCACAGCAATTAAACTTTAAAGGATCAGCTCACCTCGTCTAGCCATATAAAATAAAGTCTAAGTTAAGGATCGAGAAGTTTGTTTAAAATTTAATATACTTAAAATTAGAATAAAAATATACTACATCCGTCCCAAAAAGATGGTCATTTTCCCTCTTTCACATAGATTAAGAAAAACTCATTTAATAGTATTGCAAAAGTAAATTTTAACAGAACTTATCTATTATACCCTTTGATTTATTAATTATTTCATTTTAATAATTCTATTTTTTTTATAATTATATACATTAAAGAAGCGCATATAAGAAAAATAATATTTCAACTACTTTTTAAAAATGAAACTGGATTATATTTTGGGACAGATGAAAAAAATATGGACTATTTTTTTAGGATAGAGATAGTATCTTTTAAAAGATCGATGTAAAATATGATTAATGAAAAGGATCCTGGTCTCAATTAAACGATTATTTGAGAATTGGAACCTTAGAACATTAAATTTTGGAAATTTATGAGTTAAACTATTTAGAATTAGAAGATTTTGGGTTGAAATAGATTTTAACCGTATTTTGATTACCTGCTTAACCAAATATGAAAACTTAGGGACAGATTTGTATTACAGCAGAAAATAAGGAGCCAACTTGAAGAGTGCTAGAATTATTTGAACCTACTTAACTACAAGCTAAAAGAAAGGCCAAGGATGAATCTAACCAAGAACTAAAGACTTGGGAGCAATTACTATACTATTATATCTCCTAACGATTGGAGTCAGAGGCAGAAAATGATGGCAGATGGAGAGGGCGACGATTTGGGTCCGATTAAGGGTTGAGCGAGGCTAATCGTGGGTTCACAGTCATGGAGGCCGCGGTCAAGAAATGGATGGTCGTATATGGAGGTTTGATTTGGGCAAAGAGGTCGCGGGTTTGGCAGAGGGGGTCGCGGTTTGAGAATTGGTGGCCGACGCTATTGTGCGTGGGTGTTCTTACGTTTAAAGCAAATTCTATTCTTGTGTTGTTGCGGAGTGTAGAGGGGTTGAATTAAGATTAAGGAATTTCTTTTTGCCAAATGTGTAAATACATGTATATTAACCTTAAATGATTTGCAGAAACTGGTTTTCATTGCTTTGAAATTCTCTGTGTTTTTTTTCCCAAAGGTTGTTGCTGTGTGAAGACAATGTAATTTACAAGAACAAGGACATGGACCACATGGTATATAAGTGGAAATTTTACAGGACAAAAAGAGACTTACTGGCTAAATGTATATGTTTCTTATTGCCAAATTGAGCCTTGTTAATGTTGATATCTATTGCAGAGAGTGGAAGTGTAAAGAGTAGACTTCAGACTTGTAAAATGATGAGGAAACTGTGAGAATGAGGAGGAAACTATACGGTGGTTGAGAAGAAACTCTCTAAAGGAACTGCTTGAGAAGAAACGTGGGTTATTAAAGGGCTGTACGGCCTTGCCTAAATCTGTTAGACATTTGATTTAGGCTTAGAGGAATTGGATCAAACATTTTCTTGTGAATTGGACTGTAAGCAGATTTGAAATTGGACTTACATATCTTAACTTTAACACAATGGCCTCAGATTGAAAATTCTCGATTCGATTGAGGTAACTAAATTTTGATCTTCGCCTTTAGATCTTATAATCAATTTATTCGAAACTAGACGAGTACGAGGCATTAATTTACTTCTGTGACCAATATCATGCAATAATAAATAATAAACGAAGAAGTGGTAGCGAGCGCCTTAACTTAGTAAATTTGTAAGAACTTAAATATTTATTTGTAAAAATTTCCGGTCGCTACATTTTTCATACAAATATTTGTATTATAAGTGTTACAAATTGAGTATACCAACCAAATTGATGAATTTTTTGATACTTCAAGCACTCAATTTACTCAAAATATTTTTGAAAATCCTCCAATCGACTTGGATGCTACTCATGAAAAAGGAGCAAAAGAAGGTAAACGAACAAGAAAAGAGTCATCTGATGCATGATAACACTTTATAAACGAAAAAGTTGATACTCAAGATGGAGTAGACATTTGAAAAGCATGTTGTAAATATTGTAGTAAAGAGCTTAGTTGGAAACCCAGATAGTGTCATATCATTTACATCTGATCTATGGACTGATCGTAACCAAAAAGGTTATATTGCGGCTACTGCCTATTACATTGATAACATGTGGATTATGCATAAAAAGATTATTGCTTTTGGAGTAGTAGAATATCTTCATAATGCAACTAACATTTACTTAGTTTTGAAAAGCATTATAGATGAATACCGTACGCAAGACATGGTAAGAAGTTTACACTTAACATTGCTGCTGTTAATAAACTAGTTGCTCAAAGATTTATCGAAGAAGTTCGTCATGCATTTTGAGGTGTTTTTTTCCACATACGTTGTGTTGGTCACATTCTTAATTTGATTGTTCAAAGTGGGTTAGAATACATAAAAAATGAATTGACAAAAATTAGACTAGCATTAAATTTTATTAATACATCACCAGCTCAAAGATAAGTATTTATCAGTATGTGCATAGAGAATGGCTTACAAGAGAAATCATTGGCCACTGATTTACATCATAAATGGAATTCTACATATCTTACGTTACGTTCACGTTATAAATATGAAAAAGTTATTTTTTTTCATATTATAATGGTTCACAAACTTTTGGACCCGACAAAACTTTAGAGGATTGGGAATGGTCCACTGCATTTTCAAGGTATAGAGATCTACTAATTTTTATTGATGTAATTTATTTAATGGAAGAGAAGCTTAAAAAATATTGGGAGGAGTTGCTCTTGATATTTATTTTATCTTCTTTGATGGATCCTCTATTTAATTTAAAAGGTACTAACTCTCTTATAAAATGAATTAAGCAGAACTTGAATTTAGAATTTTCTCCTCCAAAAATATATAAGATTGTTTATTAGAAATATACATGCATTATGTTGCAATGGAAGGTCAAGATAATACTTCTTCTCAAAGTCAACATTCTTGTATTAGTGAACCTTTAAATGAAATATGGGAGTTTTTAGATGCAGATGTTCCTTCAACTAATTATAGTTCATATGACCATGACATGGTAAGTGTTGCTAATACAAATAGCAATATTCCAGCTAACTTATTTTCATTTTTTCAAGTAAATGTTCGTAGTGTTTTATCACCTAAAGAAGTGGAGTCTTTTGATATTCTAAAATGGTGGCGGTGTAACGCAAGACAATAACCAATTATATCACAAATTGCGCGTGATCTACTAATTCCTCCAGTATTGACAGTGGCATCTGAATCTGCATTTAGTTTAGGTAGTCGGATGTTAACCGACGAACTATTAAGACTTAAAGAAAATATATTAGAGGCTCTAATATGTCCGGAAGATTGGGAATCTAGAGAATTACGTATACAACATAAAGTGGATAGCATATAGCGGAGAAGTTAGAGCAACAAAGTATTGGAGACTCGTTTTAAATCTGTAAGTTTCAAATCTCTTTATTTTTAATATTACAAATTTTATTTACTATTTAAAAAAAATTGTACATAAAATGTTTCATTCATGTACAATTTTAACTCCGCCTACAATAAATGTATCTGGTCCCAAGCCTGGAAAAAAGGAGGAGGGTTATCTTTGTAATAATTTAATTATTTGTCTTGTAATTTCATATAAAAGGTAATTATATTGTTACTACCATTTTTATTTATCACACCACATTTTATCTCCACCACTACTATGTTTGTGTTATTTATTAAAAAAAAAAAAGAAAAAAACCGAGCCGGCCAAGCTGGCGCCGCCCGGGAAAAGCCCGAGCTAAAGCTCGGGTCGAGCTTAAATTTCTCAACTGGGCTTTGGCTCGGCTCGGCTCGCGCTTTTTAAACTCGGGATATATTCCTAAGTTTTGTGATATTATATAGCTAAGTAACACGCCATCATTTCATAGGTAACATGTTTGACACTTGTCAAACTAAGACTGTGCATGTTAAGTAAATGCTCTATTGACATTGGCTAGTTTCAGTGGCAATCATTATTATTTTGCTTGCTCACAAGATTTAAACTCCACTTTCTAAGGCCACTGTTCAAACCACCAAGAAACCTAATTTCGGCCAAAGATCACACCTAAAATGGGAGAAAGTGCAGCCATAAAGTTTATCCCTTTTTCCATGCTTTGATCTTCCTTGGAAACCCTAGAAACAAAGAGATAAAATCCTACCTTTCTAGCAATAAACACTGGAAGCATTAGGAAAGTTGTTAGAGGCAGAGCAAACTAGGATTTTGCAATAAAGAATTAAATATTTTAGATTCAACAAGGTAAGCATTCATTCTGTTGACTTCATTTAATGAAATTTCAATCTACTTAGTGCCGCTGAAAGGTGTAGAGACCTTCGCGACTACTTCACATATGTGGCTCTGATATGGCTTTGATGCTTGATTTTTTACAAGTTTTGTGGGACAATTGGTCAACAATGTGAGTAGGATAGATTGCCTTCACTTTACTAAACCTTTACATGCATGTTATTATTTATATTGCTCACATGTATATGAAAGTTATACATGATGTTTTTAAACGAAACAAAACAAAAGGTAAATGGGCCCCTTGTCTTTTAGCCATTCAATAATGCTGGTAGGAGTGGGTAGTTCATCAATTTTGCAAATTGAATCATACCAGTTTAGCATTAAAAAACTGAATAGATTCATGATTCTTTTGGTACAATATATAAAATAAAATAGAAAATGAACTGATAAAGGGGGGTAGAAATAGATGTCTGTATTAGTTTTGGACCAAAGTTTTGAACAGTTGGTTGAGTCCACTAGTTAGAAGCTTCTTGACTCGTGAGCTTAAGATCACTGGAGTGCTGGAGCCCAAAAAACAAGGTTGGAAACTGAATGCTTGGATTGAGTCACATAACTGTTCATCTTCTTCGCAATTTTGAAATATTGAGGTTAGGGATTTCTAATCCATTGTTGAATAATGGAGAAAACGGTAGTGAATAGTGAGGCATCCGTGAGGATGAATGGAGGCGAAGGAAATGAAGGTGAAGAGTACAAAAAGAAAACGAGAGAAAAAAAGTGACAGAGGAAGGGAAATTTTGTGATTTGTGAGTGGCGTGGCTTACGTGTGAAGAAGATTGAGACTTTCCACAAAATTTTTGGCTTCCAATAGTGGTCCTACAAACAATATGTTTGGCAACCAATTTAAAATGTCATGACCTGTATAATCTAGTGGCATCCTAATTAATTTCGCACATTCTTAATTAAGTGTTCAAATCCCCACCTCTACAATCCCTCTTGTAATATTAAAAAAATGCATTGAATTTATCAACTAATTTAGATCGGAAATTTGAGACACATATCAACACCACATTTAATCATATATTTGACGTGATGTGAACACTCACATCATTTTAATCATTACCTCCACATGGCACAATTAAATGTTTATATCTATATAAAATTTGAATTTTAAATCCATTTATAAATCCATCTTTGAATTAATCGTATTTGAATTATTGCAAGAATGTTGTGCACTTAAATGTCAAGAATTAGAGCATGATGATAAATATTTAGACAATGAATTAAAATTTGAGTATCATTATTGACAATGTATTGATAATGATTAAATAACTACTTGAGTTTAAACATTATTTTGACAACAATTGAATAAGCATTTGAAATGTTACAAGAATTCAAAGAATTGTGACTCAAGGGAGCCTAGAGATAAAGAATGTGATTAATAGTAGCATGACGTGAAGTTGATAACCTAATTGTAAAATCTCTATTAATTGAAAGGACTCAAGTAACATTGATTAAAATATTATGACTTAATCATAAGATAACACAAAGTATAAGGACTAGCAGAGCAATTTGTCACCTTGCCTTCTAAGTATACGGCGCCAGATCGCGCCAGGTGTCATGTTTTGGTTGGCGGAACTCAAAGGTTTATTAAAAACAACTAAATTCAGATATTTTTCCACAACTATAAATAGGGGCGGAGGGAGGTGAGGATTTTTCAACCTTCCAACCCCCTGGCCGACCCTCTCTCTCCCTTCATCTCCCTTTCCATTTCCTATGGCCAATGGTCTCATTTTTTGAGTTCTTAATATCATATATAAAGGAGAAATTCGTCCAAAATTATGATGAGGAGGAGAACAACCCTTAAAGCCCGTCAAACACTTAGTTTTACACTTAGAGATGGTCTCTCTTCATATATATAAATATACAACTTGAAATAATATTTTAAATGAGGGAAATGAAGGTTTTGAGGGCACTTCTGAACAACTCAAAGAATTCTTGGGAAAATCAAGCTAAAGAGATAAATAACTAATACTTTGATTCCCTTTTAGCATTCATGAAGTTTGATAAGAAAATCATGGTTTTGATTGCAATTTCGATGAGATGAATATAGATTTTAATGCATTGAAAAGAAAGATTGATTTATTGCATTTGAATCACTAGTTGATCTACCTATCTTGTCTTTGCTTTACTTTGTTTTATTGCCATACTAGGAGCCATATAATGATACCGAAATATGTGATGATTAGTATGATACTTGCTTTGTAATTGTATTGTACTTCGTGAGAATTCTAGTAGAGATCAATCAAGATTTGAATGTAGATCTACTTGAATATACATGGACATGATTAAATTGATATTGAATGATATAAATCTTGCGTGCACTATGAATAGTAATTTAACTAATGATAAGACCCTCTTGTGCATTACAAAGCTTTGTGCGTGTAATGATTTTCTTGAAAATAAATCTTTTAAATGAAAGATAAATCAAAAGGTTTTCTTACTCAGTAAGTATGTTGTCCTCACTCCTCCTTTCTACAATTTTTGTAGATAAACAAAGATATGATATTTGAAAAGCAAGGCAATCCATGAGTTGGAGCACACTCGCAAATGGGAGTAGAGTTTTTGAATGTAGTGTATACCCATTTTTGAAATGACAACAAATGCAATTATGAACTTAATATCTTTTTTATTAATACGTATGTCCACTGCTCTATAAATGTATTTCTAGCAATTGAAAACTTACCTTTCAATATGATACCTTTTCAATGATTTGCCTAGACTAGATTAACTTCGATTGCTTTAGTAATCAATGAAATATTAATACAACTTCTTATATTCTTTGCATTTTAGTGGAAAACCAAGCTTTAATGATTCTTCAAAAATATAACCACTCGTTAGTTTAAGAAATTAATCTTATCAAAACAAAAACTATTTTAATCGTTTTGTACGTCCCGTCTCCGCTGTTTGTTTTTGAAGCTTCCGCTATAGAATTTGTTAACACATATAAGATATTCAAAAATATTGTAAAATAGAGGGAGCGTGACAATTGCTACCATTATTTCATTTTTCCACTTGAACATTAAATATTGACATATTCCCCAGGCCAATGCTCAATGCAATAGGGGTGTTAATGCCTACTCCACAGTGAAGTTTGGCTAGAGTGTCAAACACACCCTTTTGGTAAGATGCTAATACAGTGTCAATATGGGAACGTAGAGTAGTGCATTGTTTCAACTTGTGAGGCCATAGATTGTAAAAGACTTGTTAATTTACTCCATGGATTAAAAAATAAAATACTAGTACTATGCTGACTACTTAATTTGATTTAATTATATTCGATAATGTTTCAAGTCAACTTAAATAGGGAAAGTATTCAAGCTAATCAATTTCATTTTCAGGCAAATCAATGGTGTCAAATTGGTTCTGTAAAATCTAAAAAGAGTTCGAAAATAAAGCCACAACAAAACATAACCCAGCATATAATCAAAAACAGAACCAACAAGTTGATAAATTACTCCTGCATTTCGTCTACGCAACCTGCTCAAGAAAGTTTACAGCTTTTAATAGTATAAACCATTTATGTGTACTTTTAAAATCTTTCACCTAATAAGCATGGTCTTTTACAGTAAAAAAGGGAAAAACCATATGAAGCACCTTGTGGCAGTATACTAAAACCCATAGGCTTCTGCCTTACAATTGCATCTAAGCAAAATTGTAGTAACTAGAGACAGTGGCATCATATATTTCAGCTCATATCAATTGCCTCAAATCAAGTAGACCATACCACATCTAGCTGCTCAATTGTTAATACAAGAGAAGATCCTATAATAGACAAGAGGAACAAAATAAAATATGGTATGTACTCGCTCCAAAAGTACATTTATGAATACCAGGGTGCATATAGGAAAAGACATCGGTTGAATTATTAGGCAATCTATTACCAGGTGGGAGGCAATGGTATTTATTTACATTGGCAATCAGCACTAGAATCTTACACATGAAATAGCAACATATAATTACCAGAATGATTTATATAAAATTAATATATAGTAATCCACAAAGTTATCAGTGTGCAACAAATGTCCCCCCCTCTATAATTAATCAAATTTTGGCTGATTCCATTTGGCCTAGTATTCAGCATTCACAGTAGTATAGATAGACTCAGACATACAGGCAGAGTGGATATATGCTAGAAATGACCAAAGTTGACAAGAAATTAAAAAAAGAAAAAGGAAAACCAACCATAACCACAAAACTACTTCACAAACTTTCCCTTTTACATATATATGCTATGCCTTTGCATGAGCTAATAATTGCTAAAAAGTATATAAACATACAAATATACAAGTAGATATTAAATAAGGAAATGATAACAGAAAACTCTCTTACTTCCATCTTCTGAACTCCCTTGTACTCAAAAGACTTCTCTAAGGCACCAATTTTTTATATCTAAAAAGGACAATAATAACAAAAGTGTGATTTCTGGAGATTTGGTTAGGAAAGTGAGAGGCATCCCTAAATTAATGTTGTGTGTAGTCATTGCATTAGATCTCCAAATAGATTTAGCGATGAAAAAAATTCATTAATGAAGGATACGAGTAGCATACTAATTAGCTAAAATTCCCCAAGTTTATAAACGTCACTGATAATATAATCTGTCTAGAATGTCATTGCTTTGAGGATTCAGCACTCAGTTTGACTCATCAAGTCTAGCCTTGACCAAATGATTAAGAGTTTGGTATTTGTAAAATGAAATTAAAGTAAATAAATAAACTAAAAGGTAATTTTAAAGAAAGAAAAATAAGAATAGGTTGATGACAATTTGGATGAAAAAGATTTAAATACAAAAATGACCTAGGACCCTGCACAAAGTATATGGTTATCTATCCCCTTCCACACTCAAATATGTTTGATAAGTTTTCATATATATATATATGTGTGTGTGTGTGTGTGTGTGTGTGTGTGTGTGTGTATTTTAAATCTCTAGGAAATCAGAAATGCTTGGTCACAAGTGCAGATTGTAGGGTAGCCTCTGCATCTTTGACTGAGTACAAATTGCTTGCAACTTGAGCGGCCTCTTCCTCCTGTCGACCATGCATAACTTCTTGTTGGAAATGCCATATTACGATCCATAAAGTGGTGTTGGACTCCTAACTATTTTTTTCCAAATAACCATAAAAAAAATCTATGCCTTACACCTCTTCCCACTTGGGAAAGAGGGAAACAAAACTCACCCAAAACAGAAAAAAAAAATTCAGACACACAAGAAGCCTAAAAATAACGAAGGTTCTTCACTTTTTCAGCACTAACGAACCAAAAAGAGCTGAAATAACATAGATGAAAATAGAAATTTACCGAGATTTCCAAACTAAAAGCCGAAGGGAGTTGAAAAAATTTTTTACCGTTTACTTCTTGCGGATTTTCGATTAACTGCTTCGCTGGAAAGAATCGACAACTACAGTTCTGACCGACGTCCTTCAAAAAATCGATTGTTTGCTGGACGGATTTGGGGCCTAGGGCTAGGGTTCTGAGTCATCGAAGGGAGCAGAAATAATCAACAGCTACAATCAAGACCGAGTTCGATTTGGTTAGATTTTTCATCGATAGAAGTTAGGGCTTAGGGTTTTTGGTTCAATTTGAACCACCTCTTCAATTCTTTGCTTGGCTAGTTTTTTTTTTTTTTATTCACTGTGTTCTCACTTCTCAGACGATTTTGTTTTTACTTTCTTTTTTTTTTTTTTTGCCCAAACATTGTATGGGTTGTAAGTTTCAAGTTATGGTAAGGGCATTATTGTCTATATTTTGCCATTTTTGTCATGAGTGTAAATGTTAAGTTATTTAGATATTTTTCCAAAAGGGCTAGTAAATTTGGACAATTCTTCCAATTTCCTCTACACTGTAAGATTGCATTTGGTTTTCTATTTCATATCTTGGTTTGAAAATTCAGTCAGTTTATTACGATCAATATATGTTCAATTCAATAATCACCAGTTCGGTCTAGTTTTCAATGGTTCTCAACCACAAACCCGTCGACAATGCCTTGGCATGATTACCAACAACTCCGTTGTCACGAGCCACTTCTTCAAAGATGAATTTGTTTCGAGCATACTAGCATTTTTGGAGAAGAATGAGGAAGAACTCTACCTGGTCTGTGCTTGATAGTTATAAATTGCGTCATTTTCCTCATACTTTGATTGTTTCAAATATTTAATATTTACGTATTAATTGAAAATTGTATTTTGTGGAATAGATAAAAGAGTTGAATAAAAATGGACACAATTTAATAAATCATGGGAGAAAAATTGGAGCTCAAGAAATTTATCGGGCCTAGGTGAATTTTCTTAAAGCGTAGACACGATCAACAAGAGCTGGACCACTGGATTGGGCCAAATTGTTTTTAAACAAAACATGTATAAGAAAAAACAAAAGAAACAAAGAAAAGGAGAGAGACTTTGACTTTTTGGGGGGATAAAGTGATACTTGGACCTTGGAGGGAATTGGGCCTCCTGTGAAGACTTCAGGAAATTTGGAGAAAAAGGCCTTTAATTCTTGGACTGGAAAAAAGTGAACAAGAAGAGACGGCTGCACGTGAACAAGAGAAAAAAAAAAAAAACAGAAGGCAAAAAAAAATTACTTTTGATGTGGAGGAATTTTCATTCAGACAAGAACACGAAAAATAACGAAAGAGACTATGCTGATTCGTTCTACACATCAACAATTGAAGAACAATTTTTGGTGATTTTTATTCAATTGATGGATAGCTAAATTTATTTTTCCAGTACAAGGGTTATTGAAGTTTGATTCTATGACAATTGTGAGATCGAACTAATTTTATTATATTCTTTGTTTTTGGCCTATTTATATATTTTTCATGTTTATTAATATTATTATTTTAGTTGATTATTCAATATGCACGCTGTTAAATCGTCAAGATAATATATTGCCAGTTACATTCTAGATCTATAATTAGTTAGAAATTTCTAACCTAAGTGGTAAAATAATAAATTGGATATAATTAGGGTATTCAATCCATACTATAGAAATATATAACCTAACTTAAACGAATCAATCATATCTTTTTATTTGTTAGAATTGGTAATCTTTCTAGTGGCTAATATTGTTAAGAAATCAAATTCTAAGAACATTACTAGGGTTGTTTGTTAGCAAAAGAAATAATCAATCAGCTTCTCTTGATTGTTAAAAAAGTACGGAAAGATAGGTTGTTTGATCGTATCAATAACTATAACTAATTTAGAAAAGGAATAAAAGTTTTCACATTTGTATCAATGACCAATTGTTATAATCAGTTCTGATATTATACCTTATGTTGGATATTTATCATATATATTATTTTCTTATCAACTTGCATTTTTTTAGATATTTCACATTTTAAATCGTTTCCTCAAACTTAAATTTATATTTTATTTTATTTTGTTCATTAAGATTAAAAACCCCTTTTTAATTTAGTTATTTTACTTTTGAAAAATTAAATTTCACCAGTCTCTGTACATACTACCTTGCTCGCCACTGCTATATTTTTTATATTTTTAGAGTAAGTTTATTATATTTTGTTAGATTCGACACCATCAAATTTTTGGTGCTGTTGTCGGGGATTGGTGTCTATTAGATTTAATTTTTATTATTTATTTATTTTTATTGCGTTACTTTTTTTGGTGTTAAATAGATTTATTTCTTTTATTTCTTTTATTTTTATTTTAGTCATTTTTTTTTATCTCTATCATGGTTGTCTATTTACCAGAATATGGATTCAGACAAGACACATATTTCAGAAACGTGTATGAGGTAAGTATATCTTCCCTAGAGAATCAAATACCTAGTCTGACTTTGTGGGATATGTGCTGTTGTGAGTCATCCAACAAACATGTGCCTTATATTTCAATATGATTCTTATGGGCACACCAATGTAGTTGGGGAATTTTCATATCCATCACAAGTGGAATATGATCCTTATTCATATACCTACAGCCTAGAATGGATAGATCATCCTACCTTTTGTTATGAAGAAGGACCACAATTCCAGAATTTCCAGTCAATTCTTTCATCACAACAATATTTTTTGAAATTCATAGGAGAAATTGTTAAATCACTTACAATTAGCACACAACAATTTCAATAGGGGACAAGAACAAGCGTACATAATTTGGAGAATCAAATAAGTCAGCTGACATCCTCTATATGTAAGTTGGAATCTCAAGGTCGATTGCCTTCACAAACTTTTGAACAAAATGTTATTGAAATTACCCTGACAAAAGTAAAGAGTTGGAAAAACCTGGCGAGATTTAGCAAGGCATTCTAGGGAAGATGTTGACAAAGTAGTAGTTGTTCCTCAACCTCAAATTGACGAGTCTAAAGTACTTAAGAGTGAACAATCAAAGACTTTGGTGACAAATCCTTCTTTTCATACTATGTTGATTATATCTAAGAAATAGGAGGAAGAAAAGGAAATTCTTGAAATCTTTCACAAAATTAAGGTAAACACTCTGTTACTTGATGCAATTAAACTAGTACCTCTATGTGCTATGTTTCTCAAGAAATCTTGTACCAACAAGAAAAAGTTGAAAGGTATTATGCATGATAGTACTCTCACAATAGAGTTTGATGGTGAGGTTGTTAAAATTAATATTTATGATCCACGTGAGAGTTTGAGAATCTACAAAGAAATGGTACAAGTATTTTATACTCAAAAGATTTCTTGGAAAATTTTTTTTATTACTCAGAAAGTTATACTCTATCACTCTAAATGGAAAAAATCTGTAAACAAGATGTCACCGCAAGTGTGCGGTAGCTATAGGCACCATGTAAAAATGGCGGGAAAGTCATAGTGCTTGTAGGTACAACTACCCTCTTTTTAAAAATATATAGATAGATGTGAAAACACCTATATTTAACACATCGCATTGACGGGATGGGTATTCAATTGTATGGTGTCAATTGTAGTTGTTAACATGTGTCTAATAAAGTATAATGATTGCTTTTATTTATAAATCAGATTAATTATAAATTATTTGAAGTGGAACCTTAACTTGCACGTATGACATTTAACAACAATTTAAAATAATAATTTAAAACGTACTTTTTACTTATGTAAATAGCTAAATCTAACAACATCAATATGAGTGCTCTAAAAAAAGTGCCTACATTTGTGATATTAAGAAAGCTGTTACACTAGAAAAAAAGAAAGTTGTTAGGAAAGTTCTTACAATACAATTCCCAAAAAGAAAAAAAGAAATGGAAAAAGAAAGATGTTACAATACGCTTCAAAATACGCTTTTAAAAAAAAAATTGTTACAATAACTTTTTCGGTGAGTCGTTAAAATTTATTGTTAATTTTAAAAACAATTTTAACATTTTACTGGCATTTAATGTTTTTGAAAAAATTCTTTTTTATTTTATTTAATAAAATTTAATCAGTAGCTTCTGAAAATAATGGGATCACTTGGATTTGAATAGATTTTAGTGATTTTTTTAACACATTCAATATGCTATTTTAATATTATTAAATTTAACTTCCTTGTATAGCATTTAACAATAATTTAAATGTACTTTTTATTTATGTAGATAACTAAATTTAACAAGGGTACTTAATATATATACCATAAAATCAGAGTGATTTGTGAGAAATACTTTATAAACATATAATTTAGATTAATAGCCTGATGAGATGCAAAAATACCCCAGTTTTTGATGCCACACATCCAGAGCACAAACCAAAATTAAATATAAGAAAAAAAAACATTTTGGGAAAAAAAAACTAAATGGAAGTTACTGAATTAGAAACTGAAAATCAGTTACTCACATTGTCATTTTTAGTTTCCACCCAAATTATCATCTTGAAAACTAATTACCATTTCCATTTCTCGATCACTTTTTCTGCTGAATATAGAATGCAAGAAGCAAGACTACAGGTAAGGAAAATTCTTCTTCCATAATTTGCATATAATGCTTGATATCTATCACATATTTTTAGATGGTATTGTTAAAAAAAAAAAAAAAAAAAAAAGAGTCTTCTGACATGTAATGATAATCTACACTTGCCAACTGCAGAAAATTAGAAATGATTGGCGTTACACTTCTAGTCGATGGCCGATGGACAGAAACAAATACATATATTGATGAAAATGGAATGGACATTTTAGTACGAACAAACTGCTGTTACAAAGAGTTGCTGAAGCATATCTCTACTTCATTAGATGTTGATGTCAGCGAATACATCGTAGACATAAAATATCGAATGGTTGAGAATGGTACCTATCTACGTATCAAACGGGGAAATGTCACTGTAGTTTTACTTGGAAGCAAGGAAATTTGAAACTGGGTTTTATAGATACCCCTTAATTGTTGAGCCGAGAAGGAAAGAACATCAGATAGATCCACATGAGGAGGCACACCATGAAGTAACTCCTACCAGCCTTCATTCTTTGGTCCCTGCCACTCAGTATATGCTTGTAGACGACTACATACGAAATAAATCTCTGCTGCCCCTATTGCCAACCACTGAGAACCTTGGACAAGAGCTCTTTAACAAGGTTAGTGTTGAATTCAAAGATGATGTCACTGATAATAATGATGTCGTAACACAAATTAATGGTACTAATGTGAAGGAAGGACAAACATACATGAATAAGTTGATTATGAAGTTAAGTGTTGGACTTCATGCTATTAGTAGTGGTTTCAGTTTCATACTTACAAATCTGATAGACTGGTGTACCATGTTAAATGCTTGGTGGAAGAATGCAAATGGCGTTTGAGGGCAATACGATTTCATAATAATTCCTTTTTTAAAATTTAGAAAATTCAAGAACCTCATGTTTGTTGTCTTGATAACTTTAGAGTTGACCATAAAAACGTAACATATGAACTGGTGGCACATTGCATTAAATACAAATTCATCAACTCCCGCACTATCTCTACACTAGCAGATATTGTGAAAGACATGCAAGAAAATTATATAGTGAAACTGACCTATGACAAAGCAAATCGAGCTAGGGAGAAAGCACTAAAAATGATTAGAGGGGATCCTGTTGAATCATACCAAGTTCTGCCTTCTTACCTTCATGCCCTTCAAAAAGCTAACCCTTGCAGCTTTACTAGGATTGAAACTGTTAATGTGGGCAGGTTTCTATGATGTTTCATTTCACTTGGAGCCTCAATAGCTGGCTGGGCATACTGCCAACCCGTAATAGTTGTAGATGCGACATATTTAAATGGCTCATATGGTGGAACTTCATTCACTGCATGCACTTAAGATGCAAATGATCGCATCTTTATCCTTGCATATGGCATTGGTGACAACGAGAATATAAACTCTTGGGGTTGGTTTTTCGAAAAGTTAAAAGAAGCATTAGGGGAAAGAGAGAACCTTTGTATAGTCTCCAATTGTCACCGAAGCATTGCAAGTGTCGCTGAGGACATTTTCCCCAATGCAGCACATGTGGCCTGCTCTTACCACTTGCTTAATAATGTAAAAAAAAATTATGGCAAGAAAGGTTCAGATACACAGGGCCACATTAATGCAGCAATCAGGGCTTATACCATTGAAGAGTTCAACCGACATATGCACAACATAGGGGAAATCAGTAACAAGATTGTAGAATATATGGTATACAATTACTCACTAATGTAAATTCTATTTTAGCATATTTAGTTTATATGTTCATTTCAAAAAACAACTAACTGTTAACATTGAAAACTGCAGGAAAAAGCAGGCTATGATAGATGGTCCCGAGCACACATGTCCAAAAATAGGTACTCTACAATGACAAAACATAGTGGAATCGGTGACCTCGATTACAAGGACGGCAAAGAATTACCCTATTGAGGCATTGCTTGAATGTATAAGGTCTATGATTTAGCGATGGTTCCACAAAAATATAAAGAAAGCAAGATCGACCTTTACAATACTCTGTACTAAAGATAAACTAAGAATGCTTGAGAATGCTGGATTCACACGGAAGTACCAGGTATCAACTTCACTACAAGAAGGGGAGAAAAAAAGAAAAACAAATCATTACAAAGAAAAAAAAAAACAAAAATAAAATTAACTATAGTTTTACAGATTTAATACATTGTGGGGAAAAAACAAAAAATAACTGCTACCAATATTTGTATCAAATATATTTATGTGTTTTTTGTAAGGTTCTTCCCATAAACGAGCATACCTTCCAAGTCATCAATGGAATATTGGTGTTTGTAGTCAACATAGAAGAAAGAACATGTAGTTGTAATCGTTTCTAGGTTGACAAAATGCCATGCTCTGATGCTATTGCTGTGATTTGGCACATGCATTTCTCCCTGTACGATTACTACTCTTGAGTACTACAAGCTCAGTAGTTGTAAAAGCATCTACTCATCATCAGTATATCCCGTTGGCAATAAGGAAGATTGGGCCGTTCCACATGCTGTTCAAAGTCAGATTGTATTGACACCAATAACAAGGAGAGGCCCCAGAAGACCAAAAGAGACAAGATATAAATCATCAGCTGAAAAAAGAAAATCTCCAAAGTGCACTAGATGCAACTCATACGGTCACACTTTCCGTAAATGCGGGAACCCGCTTGCTCTTGCTGCACTTCCCTTCTCAAAACAGGCCAAAAACAAAAACTAAAAGGTTGTATCAAACACTTGACATGTATATAATATAGTAAAATAAAAGACCATAACAGTTTGAGTATTAAAAGACTGGAGCATATTAGATTGATTCTATCTGATCTTCTAATTAGCCCCATCAACTTTTGCAGGAATTGCTGACTCCATATTGGAATGTGAAACTCAGAGATGAAGAAGCTAAAGCACATTAAGATTAGGAAGGGATCAACCAGTCGTTTAGGATATAGATGGAGTAATTTTCTATGCAGTATTTTTGTTTGCCTATTTTCCTTGTTTTACATGCTTTTGACTACTATATTACTATGAACACATTACGTACAATAGATTGTAGTGGACTTAAGTTCCAAAATATAGAGTACTAATGCCTATACCAAATCCCGTATTACATCTGCTAATCATTCTATATGTTTCACACACAACTTACTTGTTAACATTTGTTGATTATATTAAGATTGTTTTTACTAGTTGTCTGGTAAGTCTTAAAAATACAATTCTTTTTGTTCCAATCATGAAATGTCAGATGACACACGCACTAGATAACTCTATGCAAATGAATTTGATACCATGTTCAAACTTATTATTTCTTGAAATTATTGAAAAAAAACGTTTAAATGATATATTGTTTGAGGCATGTAATGAGTCCCTCCTACAAATTGTTCATTGCTTCGAGCTATGTATCATCTTTTTGCTGAAATCTCAATCTAAATCTAGAATCCAAAAACTCTGGTTAGCATTAATTATGAACAACATTCTAACCAGTAAGCATGAAATGATAAATATTTATCTGTCTCACCCTCTAACTTTACCCCAAGCGCAATTTTGGTAAGCATACAATTTTACTACGGTTTACGTCTGTTCAACTAGCCTAAGATTTAGATGATGATGATGATGGTTAAAACTCATTCTAAAGTTTTACAACATAGGACTTTTCCATTGACAAAGGCAATGGCTAATTATGAATTTGTTCCCCTACAGAGATTACTCAAGATACTACTTCTGATAAATATTTATATCCCATTTGATACCCTTCTTAATGTCTCTTAATCCAGTACATGTACTAATTGTTGTACCATAAAAGATAACCAGTGGTAAATAACTAAGCGCGAAGTATGTCATACTAAGGGTAGATACCGTAATGGCTATCCAGATTAATTTAACTATTGATGAAGAAATCTACTGGAAACTGCTTCAGTGTATGATCTCCGTAATTTGTTTATTCCTTTTATTACTTCTGCATTATATGTTGGGTGCAACAATTCCCCCTCCAATGATGACATCAAGAGCATCCTTGCTTCAGTTGGTGCAGTTACAATTGCTGAAGATAATGTGACCGCTATTCCTGCTATACCAAATTAGAAAATTGCTACCAAAATGTAAACCAAAGAATTAATATGGTCGAATCTCAAGTCACGAATGAAACATGCAAGCACATAATGATAAATGACTTACAATGGGCTATATACAAGCAACTATTATGTAGACCTATAGTTCTTAATTGTTTGTGGCCATGGTAATTGGTGCCAGTTAGTTGCACATTATCACAATAATTTCATACAAAATACACTTGACCTAAGTGATGATTTATAAGTATATAACATAAAGTAATACTATCTCAAATAGATTACAGGAGAAAATTGCAAAATTTTCAATTTCTCAAATATCTGACAATGGGGGAGAACAGTAGCACTAAGACAATTTTTTGTGTTAATCTAATTAGTTTTAACTCAAACAACACAACAACTAAGACTAGCCAACCTCTTATGTTATTTTTTTTGTTTATTTTAAAAAAGCACATGCTTGTATTAATAGTCATTTCCATTAACTCTGCCATCAGATATCAAAATCAACAATATAATGAAAACTAATACCATAATTAGATAAAACAAAAAAACAGCCTCTAAAAAAAAAAAAAAAAAGAACACCAATAATAAAATCAAGAACAAAAAAAGGCACTTCATTACCATCGAACCACTAAACATAATATCCCAACGTCAACAACACAGTTAGATGTCAATAATTTACACACAAAAAAAAAAAAAAAAAAGAATTTATGAGAT
>CAVNYN010287131.1:4785-28142 GCA_963692815.1 Nyctanthes arbor-tristis
AAAAAAAAAAAAAGAAAATTAACAATTTTACAAAGGGAATTGAGGTGGAAGTATATGAGATTTGAACTTGAGAACTCCAAGTAAGGAGGTGAGTATTAAACTTAGGTTAATCCTTTAATATCGTCAAATCTTGTTTTTAAGAATGTGGAACATATATAATTGATTTAATCAATTTTGTGTTTTGAAATAGATTTTTTTTTTTTTTTTGGTGGCAACAAATAAAAGCAGATTTTGCTAAGGAAAATAGCGGACGCTCGATTGTAGCGGTAGAACCCGAAAAAAAGTCAGATGAGCTCACAGGTTTTGCCTGCCACCGTAGCTCCTCCACTCTCGGGGGCACCGCCTTTACCGACACCAAGAAACTACATTCCTCCCCATGTATACAAGCATCCGGCGGCAATTCTTCTTGAGCTCTGCACTTCCGTGAAAGAACTCCATCAATTCATTCCTCTAGTCATCAAGAACGGCCTCTACGGTGAGCACTTTTTCCAAACCAAGATGGTGAGCTTGTTCAGCAAATTCGGTAGCCTAAACGACGCACTCAAAGTATTCGAGTCCATTGAGTCCAAGACTGATCTCTTATATCATACTCTGCTTAAAGGGTATGCGCAACAAGAGAGTGTATGTAATGCTTTTAAGTTCTTTGTTAGAATGAAGTCTGATAGTGTAGCTCCAGTGGTATATAATTTTACGTATTTATTGAAAGCTTGTGCGGATAGTTTTGATGCTAAAAGGGGGAAGGAAATTCAGGCGCAGTTAATTGTGAATGGATTCTCTTCTCATTTGTTTACCATGACTAGTTTGGTCAACTTGTATGCGAAATGCGGGTTGATTCACGAGGCCTATAAGATGTTTGATAGAATGCCTCAGAGGGATTTAGTGTGCTGGAACACGGTGATTGCAGGTTATGCTCAAAATGGGATGCCAAAGAAGGCGTTAGAGTTGATTTTATTGATGCAGAAGGAAGGGCATATGCTTGATATGGTTACTGTGGTTTCAGTTTTGCCTGCCTCTGCTTCTATTGGGAACTTAAAGGTTGGCAAATCAATTCATGGGTATGTCCTTAGAAGGGAGTTGGAGTCATATGTGAATGTCGCAACTTCTCTGGTTGACATCTATGCAAAATGTGGTTTTGTAGAGACTTCACGCCTGATTTTTGATAGGATGGATGTGAGGACAGTTGTTTCCTGGAATACCATGATAGACGGTTATGCACAAAGTGGCAATTCTGAAGAAGCTTTGAAGCTTTTTAACAAAATGTTGGATGAAAATTTAAAGCCAAGTAATGTTACGGTTATGGGAGCTCTACACGCGTGTGCCGATTTGGGTGATATTGCATGCGGGGAACATATTCATACGCTCATAGATGAGTCAGAGCTTGTTTTGGATGTTTCAGTGATGAACTCTTTGATTTCAATGTACTGCAAATGCAAAAGAGTTGATATTGGTGCTGAATTATTTGATAAATTAAAAGGAAAAACACTTGTATCGTGGAACGCCATGTTGTTAGGATATGCACAAAATGGTCGTACTATTGAAGCTATTAATCTCTTCTGCAGAATGAAGCTGCGGAATATGAAACCTGATTCATTCACACTGGTGAGTGTCATAACTGCTATAGCGGAGTTATCTGTGTTGCGCCAAGCAAAGTGGATTCATGGACTAGCTATAAGAACATCTTTAGACAAAGATATTTATGTGAAGACTGCCCTAGTTGATATGTATGCAAAGTGTGGAGCTGTGCACACGGCACGGAAGCTATTTGATATGACGGACGACAGGCATGTTACTACTTGGAATGCAATGATTGATGGATATGGAACACATGGGTTTGGAAAGGAAGCAGTAGAATTATTTGATAAAATGCGCTTGGGTAGCATAAATCCAAATGGTGTAACATTTTTATGTATAATCTCCGCTTGCAGCCACTCAGGACTTGTCGATGAAGGTCGCCACTATTTTACCATCATGAAGGAGGAATACAGTATAGAGCCTTCAATGGATCACTACGGGGCCGTGGTTGACCTACTTGGTCGGGCTGGTCGACTTGATGAAGCTTGGAACTTCATTCAGAACATGCCTGTTCAGCCAGGACTCAATGTCTTTGGTGCCATGTTGGGTGCTTGCAAGATTCACAAAAATATTGATTTGGGAGAGAAGGCAGCTGATAGGCTGTTTGAGCTGGAACCAGATGATGGTGGATATCATGTCCTGCTGGCGAACATTTATGCCACAGCGTCAATGTGGGACAAAGTGGCTAAGGTAAGAACCATAATGGATAAAACAAGGATTCAGAAAACCCCTGGCTGCAGTTTGGTGGATTTGAAAAATGAGGTGCACACATTCTATTCAGGAAGCACAAATCATCCCCAGTCCAAACATATCTACGCATACCTTGAGAAGTTGATTGATAGGATTAAAGCAGCTGGTTATATCCCTGATACGAATTCAATCCATGATGTAGAAGATGACATTCAGGAACAGTTGCTGAATACCCATAGTGAGAAACTGGCAATTGCCTTTGGACTAATTAATACCAGCCCTGGTACAACTATTCACATCAGGAAGAATCTTCGGGTTTGTGGAGATTGCCACAATGCAACAAAATACATTTCACTTGTGACCAATCGGGATATCATTGTGCGTGATATGCATAGGTTCCACCATTTTAAGAATGGAGCATGTTCTTGCAGAGATTATTGGTGATCTGAATTACTCATGACACTTAGATTTTGCTCTACTTCCGCGAAATGTCATATAACAATGGCAGTTGGCATCAGCTGGGAACTTCCGTGACCGAGCATGTAATTCTGGAGATTATCAACATTCTGCCAACAGAGAAATGAGAGTGCAATGGTTTTGCTTTCCTCTGGATGATGGATTCTGGAAATTGACATTAACCATTGATCAAAACTTCCTGTGATGGTTGCAGGAAAACCAAAATGGTATAATTTTCTTTCCAATGGACTATCATTAGTCAAACAAACTCAGAGAACCGGAGGAACACTGGCTTATGAACATAACCTCGGAGCATGGTTCTCTTTTATATACCATTCGTTTGGGGGCATGAATGGAGGAACATCAGGAACCAATATATGCAGCCTCTCAGCGGGACCTCTTGTTGTAACTTGTAAGTTAGAGCCTGCAGTCTATATACATCGCGGATAGATTCAAGAAATGTCTTCGTTCCTCTCTTCATGCTTTTCTTAATTGGAAACAAAAACTGGAGCCGTTGAAGTGCGGATATGGCCTCTGAAGTTTCAAAAAGTGAGAGAATATTGTAGTGTGGTCACAGTATCTCACAGAAATTACATGTACTTGTGTTATTCATAATTATTTCTAAACTTCAGTAAATGATAATTACCAACTGCAAGGAGGTTCTCTCCTATAGGTTAAAAAAGAACATATTGTTTGACTGTTACTATGTAAAATTCTTTGCCATTACCTTCTTTAGTTAAATTATTTTCCAACTTATGGATAAGGATAGAGTTTACAGTGGTACAACTGCCCATTTTATCAATATCTTTCTATATCAAACTATCAACCATATTGGCAAGAAAAATGAAAAAGCGAAGAAAAAAAGGGCAGAGACAGAAATGGCATTCTATTCTTCTATTAAAGAAAAAGCACTAAAGTTTGAAAAAAGTGTTCACCGATGGAATATTCAACGTAGGACAACAGTAGGTTGTTTTTCCTTTGCCTTCTAAAGTCACCCATTTATGCATCAGCCTCGACCACTGATTAAATCTTAAATTCATCCAGTGTAATTTAGCAGCCTCAAGAAAATCCCACAAATACCAAATAATGGAGCAGACTTTCATCATGATCAAGCCTGATGGTGTTCAAAGAGGCCTGGTTGGTGTTCATCTTTTTTCTTCAAAGAGGCTTGGTTGGTGTTCATCTTTTTTCTTTAACTTTCTTTTTTCCAGTTTAGGTAAATGTTTCGGATTCTTCTATTTGGATATGGAAATGATCGATTTGATCGATTTCGGAAAGTCTTTGTGTGAATTTGATAGTGCAATAGTGAAATTATGGATTAGAAGATATGAAGAAAGTAATTGATTTTTGTTCTGACTTCTGAGAGAAGGAAAAAGAATACTAAAGATTTCTGGGCTTCATTTCTTAGTTTGAAATTGAATAAATGAAAGTGGATTTGCTGTTTCTGCAATGGAACTGTAGAAAAAGTTTAAGAATTTGTTTTGCTTCAGGTTGGTGACATCATTGGCAGATTTGAGAAGAAAGGTTTCTCCTTGAAAGGTAGCGTTTTACATAAGTAACATTTTAAGGTTTTTTTTTTTGTTTAAAATTTTTTTTTTTATCGGTAGAGTAACATTTTAAGTTGGCTTTCTGCTGCTGATGATTTTAGTTGTCTTTTTCACAGGGAAATAGTTTTCTTCTCGAGCACTCAGATGTACACTAGGTTTAATGTGTGTTTCGATTTTATATTATCTGAGCCTGGCGAGTTCGTGTGGTCTCTGTAAATATAAAATAACATAAAATCACTTGATCCCTCTGAAAGCAGACATTTTTAGAATTTAGGCACAAGAAGATGGGGTAGAGGAAAATATGAAACTTTTGACACTCAACGGTTCCATTGGAGATGTTCTAAGCCAATCACGTGTTTATCACACAACTTTCAAGATATATATGATGATTGTTAATTAGCTGATTTTTATCAGTAGATGTAAAGAACAATGGGTGTTTTGTTCCTAGCTGTAGCTGATTTCTACTGCCATTTGCTTTTGATACAGGTATGAAACTAATCACTGTGGATCGACCTTTTGCTGAGAAGCACTATGCTGATCTATCAGCGAAACCCTTTTTCAACGGGCTCGTTGAGTACATTATCTCCGGCACTGTTGTTGCAATGGTTTGGGAGGGTAAAAATGTGGTGACTACTGGCAGGAAGATCATCGGAGCCACCAACCCCGCTGAGTCTGCCCCTGGGACCATCAGGGGTGATTATGCCATCAACATTGGCAGGTTAGATTCTTGTTTTTCTCTGAAACCAAACTATGAAATAATGAGAAGGTCAAGAGAAGGCATTTTCTATACCGGTAGTTTTGAATGTCTTTCTTTGTCAGTGCATTTCATACGCTTTGTGTGCAGGAATGTAATTCATGGTAGCGATTCTGTTGAGAGTGCAAGGAAGGAGATTGCTCTTTGGTTCCCAGAAGGAATTGCAGAATGGAAGGGCAGCCTTCACCCTTGGATCTATGAGTGAAATTTCATGTTGAAATTGAGCTTTAACAGGAAGTTTCAAGTATATTAATTAACCTTAAAAATTGTAGAAGCGTGGTTGTGATCTTCAACAAATAAGTCATGTAAAGAAACATGTCTGCACTGTCTTTCGGCTTCGTCATACATTATTTCTAAACTTTAATTTCAAAGGATGTTACATATGGAGTTGCATTCTTTTCTTCTCCACAGACAACTGCGGCTGGTCAGTGTTCTAAAATGAGTAATGCAATCTGGACAATGCAAGAAAATGAGGACATATGCTTGTGAGATACATGATGTGTATCAAGTTTTTGCATGCGCATATGTGCCCATTTTAGCACAGGCTGTGACTCTAATATTAGTATAACAGTCTCGTGCAAAGTTATCATTTGATCAGAAATTATTTATGTATTTATAACTCGAATTCAAAGTCATCGACAATAACATGTATTTGCGTAGACACACTCACACCACATGCTCCAAATGTTCCTTCCTTACAGTGTGGAGTCTATCAGAGATTTATTAATATATGTAATAACTCTTATATATAAAGCCAAGTGAAAGAACTCGAGTTAATTATCTCAAATGTCACTAAAGTTTTAAAAGTGATATCACATGCACTATACTTTAAAACTTACCTCAATTGTTACTGTACTTTTAAAAAACTATCTCAATTGCCATTATGCTTTAAAAATTATCCCATTTCTCGTTTAACTTATCAAAATGTAACTTGGTTTCATGGTTCGCCATTGAACTTGTTTATATCAGCCATTTTCTTAATTAAAAACTTATCATTTGACTGTATCATGAAACTGTCACGTAAGAAAATCCGTTTTCACATTTTTGCTGAATTAATTTTTAATCGAGTACTAATTGAGTGGCTAATGGGAAAAGTTTTTTTATAAGTTTGATGGCATATGAAGGAAGTTTTAAAATATAGTGGTCATTTTACTGGTAATTCTAGTGGTTTTTTGCTTCTGATGATTTCAGTTTTCTTCACAGTGAAATAGTTTGATTTGATTCTCCTGCTGCACTTTGATGTGTATGTCAATTTTATAGTATCTGAGCCTCGCAAATTCGTGTGGTCTCTTTTAAATATAAAAATAAAATAAAATAAAATCACTTGATCCGCAGACATTTTGAGAATTAAGTAAAACTTAAGCACAATAGCTACAATACGGGATAGGGGAAAATGTGAAACTTCTGAGACTCCACGGCTCCATCGGAGATGTTCTAAGCCAATTATGTTGAGGAGGAGTGTGTCACAGGAAGATATGCATTGATCTCAATGTTTTTCTTTTTATATGTATGCATTATGCACTTCCTAGTACAAGAGCACGGTATCACAAAAAGACGCTTTGGATCGACTGTTTGCCGAGAAGCACTATGCTGATCTTAATGTATCGGCAAAACCCTTTTTCCATGGGCTTCTCGAGTACGTTTTCTCTGATCCTCTTTGTTGCAATGGGTTGGGAGGGTAAAAATGCGGTGACCATCGGCAGGAAGATCATTGGAGCCACCAACCACACCGAGGCTGCCTCCGGCACCATCGCGGTGATTATGCCCTCAACATTGGCAGGTTAGATTCTTGGTTTACACTGAAACCAATTTATGGAAAGCTCTCCTGCGATCCATATCAAGGCAAGAGCATTCTTTATATTATACCCGTAGTTTTGAATGTCTTTTTTGTTTTTCTTTGTTAATGCATTTCATCTTGCCAACGTGATATTACACCTGGCGTGCAGGAATCTAATTCATGGTAGCGATTCTGTCAATAGTGCAAGGAGGGAGGTTGCTCTTTGGTTTCCAGAAGGACCTACAGAATGGAAGAGCAGCCTTCACCCTTGGATCTATGAGTGAAATTTCAAGTTAAATTGAGCTATACAATACATGTATTGCTCATTTATTTATCGTCTTTTTATGCTTTAACTGGAAGTTTCAAGTATATAAACCTTAAATAAAAACTCCGGCTGTTATCTTCAACAATAAGTCATGTAGACAAACGTGTGTGTATTGTCTTTTGGTGTCATGTTTACTAATGATCGTGTTTGTAATGGTAATGGCTGAACTAACTCAAATTTGAAATAATACCCAATTCACTTGTATGCCTCCGGGCAAAAAAAAAATAATATAATAATAATAATAAATGATACAAGCTTGGCTTGTTCAAACATTATTTCTAAACTTTAATCTCAAAGGATATTACATATACACATGCTCACAATACATGATGAGTATCAAGTTTATGCATGCACATATGTGCACATTCTAGAACAGGCTGTCACTATAAAATGAGTGTACACAGCCCTGCCTAAATTAACAGTGCCATTTGCTGGTTAAACGGGCAGAGGAAAACTAGTAAATAGGTCAATTGATCAGACTACATTGGAGAATATATTGCTCCTTTTGAAGCACACATCAAAAATTCAAAATACTTCTTCATATTCATCCACACTGATGAGAAAGGCACAATGGCCTATAGATCTAACATTGAAGAGACTCAACAGCAAACTGGTTAAAGGACTAAAAATTATCACTCGCGGTGGAGCTTAAGAGAAGACAAATCTATCATAAATTTGGCCACGTGTCTTTCAAGAATGTTACAACTTATCCGACCGACTTAGAAGGCTGTATGAGGGCAAGTCTTCAAGGCGTGTTACGTCTTCTTGTAGAAGCTCTGTTTCTAACCGGCGACGAGTAGCTTTCATGACAGTCTGAGAGTAACATACCATGGATGACAAGAAAACAATGTTGAGGAAGATCGTTAAACATGCAAAAATGTTAGGTCAGGAATGGCTAAAAGGGAAGGGAGTAGAAGTGTATAAATAAATTTGGTATCAGGATATTATCAGAAACTCACTAAGTTTTCTACATTTTCTAATAAAAAATATATTAAATTCACCACATAAAATGATCAGCAGTGGTTATCTCAGTAGAAAAGGCTGATCTAATCTTAGCAAATAGGAGATCCATATAGCAGTTGACAGCCCATTGCCATTTTCATACTGAACCCATTTAATCAATTATCATGCATCCATCTATAATCAGTCATTTCCAAGAACAGATGTACTCTTTAAACTCCTGTTTTTAAGTTATCAAAACTTCAAAGGAGCAGGGGGATTGGGTTGGGATTCTGCAGTGCCACCATAGATGGGCGGGGTGAAGAAAATTTACATTTCAGACATCTTCAACTGATCACAAAATACAGAAGGAGAAGCTTACATTGAAATCCATGTAAGAAGCATGCATGGCCAGCCACTGATGGTCCATTAGCTTAAATGCTATGCAATATAGAAGGTCAAATGCTGATTCGTCCTCTGTCAGGTAGAAGGCAAGATGATTTTATTAACGGGCATGAAAAATATTGATCAAATAAAAAAGATAACACCCCAGGGAAGGAACGGCAAACTAAATAATCAAATGGGCTTTTAGAATATATGTTTGCTTGATCTAATAATATGCAGAATAACATTTGAAAAAATAAATAAATAAAATTAGAAAACCGCACTTGTTTCCAGTATGAAAAATCAAAACTTAGAGGCCTCTATATGGTAAGGGGATAGTGGAGCTTGGTACCTGCCAAAAACTTCAAAAAGATTGCTCCTGCAAACGTTCTAGGTTTCACTGCAAATTGTAAGACCAGATGTTAGCTTATGGACAAACGTTCAGCATGTAGAATCTCATACATGTCAGATTATCGTCTGAGATATCATTCAAGAGATTGCTAATATATGAGTGCGCACTTGAGTGAAACATGAAAAGCTACTCCCTGCATTCTCACACCTTATACATATCAGATTATCCTCTGAGTTATCATTCAAGAGATTGCTAATATATGACTGTGGACTTGAGTGAAACATGAAAAGCTACTCCCTGCATTCTCACAATTTATTCACATCCCTGAAAAGTATTTGCCAAGAGCTAAGGAGAAAAATTTTAGATCCACTTCTGAACGACTTTAAAAGAAGAGCAAGTGCAGATATGAAGAAAAATGAGACCAAAATATCAGCATGTATCCAGACTAGTTAAGTATAATATTCCTAGACGCAAGATTATTACCATCACCACAACAATCAAGCTTGGATTCAGATAGTTATTTTTGTTTCATTTCATTTTATCCTTATCCCCTTTACGTAGATTTTGACAGTAATAACAATAAAGATGTAAAATGATTACTTCTTGCTATTTGGTCAGGCATTGGTTCTTTGTTGTCAAAATGTGTAACAAAAGAATATCACCTGCTTCAAGATCAAGCATCTGAATAAGCATAAATGTGATATTGACACCAGCCACGGCAAATGGGTATTCCCACAAGGCCCGATCACCTTCCTGCTTTCGGAGTAGATCTTGGAAGGATTTCTGAGGAGAAAACAATCAATAAGATAATGACTAAATATTGACATGCATAGAGAACTGCAGAGATAATCATCAAATGTATTCCATGGCAAAGAGGATGGTTGTATGTTATGTTTCTAAAAGCAGCCTGCAAATTTTGTGACACGAATCTCTTATTCTAATGTGTTTTTTGTCAAGTTTGCAGGCTTTTCCCCAGTTCTCCAAAATCAGAAGGCAAAAGAAAGTTACTTATTTTTAAAGTAATATAGATATTAATTCAAAGATCTACATATTTAACTCACTTGAGAGGGTAGTCAAATATATTAAAGATAAGAAACTTAAGAGCAAGCAGGTATGCAAGTGCAGCCTAGAATCAATTTTAATTAAAGAATAAACGAAAACTGCAGAATGTATGGGTTTCCATAGCTGAATTGTCTGGCAGCCATTGAATTATACAGGGCAACATATTTTGTGTCCATATGGTATAAAAGTCAGCGATGAGAACTACCCCACACATTCTTTGTTAACTGACACACAAATTTTCATAAGTAGGCTTGAATCAAACACATTAGACAGAAAAAAAACATTAACAATATAGCACAATAGAGTGGAAGAAAAGGGGTGTGTGGAATACAGAGAGAGAGAGAGAGATGTACCGGGAAATTTCTCGCAAAGTATAACAAGTTTTCCAGAGAGATAAAACCACCGCCCCTAAAAGAGCACATTGTAGAGGTTACAAACTCAAGGCACACAACCCCAAAAATTTAGTCAAAGCAGTATGAGATAGGAAAAAAGATGAAGAAAATAATGGCATACCGGAAGTCTGTAGATGGATCTTTTCCCTGCCAACCCATTTCCTTCCACTGCTCAGATATTAAACCTCGGAGTTCCTCCTCGGGAAAAGCTGCATGCCACAGAGCCCTAAGAGCTTCCTGTGACCGAAAGCTTAATTATTCAGAAAGTGAAGCCTTACCAATGTTCAAATTAATCTTAAACAAAAGGAGGTATCCAATCTGACCGTCCAAAATAATATTAATAAAATGTGTGTCACAATTCTATACCATACCTGATGTTCAGGAAGAGAACCATCATAATTCACATCTATTCGATTCTGTAGCCTCTGTAGGCATTCCTCCTGACATGAAATGAATTAAACATCAAGATCTAATGAATTAAGTCACTGAATTGTTGGCCAAAGATGATTAATCAAAATAAAACATTAAAAAAAATAAACTAAATAAAAATAAACTATCTTTAAGTGCATTTAGACCATCATTCAACACATTTTATTAGTTGTTCAAATATGTATGGTTAATTCATCAGTTCGGTTTGCAAGTAAAAGCAAATGGTGCAGTCAATAGCATCAAACTCTGATTTCCAAATGGAAATTGCTTTAGATTGTGCCCTACCTAAATTGACAACAAGTACAAAGACACGAAACTTAAAAGACCTCATACCAACCAGGAGATTACCTGTGAAGGTGTCAAATCAAACGAAGGGCGGGCATCACTCTCTCTTCTTTGAGCACAAACACAAGAAAGGCCTCTGCCTAGCCATGCTGCCGATCCTGCCACAACCTCCACTGTAACAAAAATTGGCAAAAGAGAATGATTGGCAAAGGAAATAGACACATTATGAATTCTCTTGGGAGGATACAACAAGTAAGATATGAAAAGTAATACAGACTCATAAAAGAATTAAGTGCACTTTCTTCAACAATGTAGCTCTATTAAGACACAAAAAATTCGTATCATTGTAGATCTGATCATGACATATGATAGAGCAAGACACAAAAAATTAATCAGTTTAGATAGGTTTACAAGACAATTGTGCTACAACCTCCAATAAAAGTCCAGTAATAACATTTCTAGAGGGAGATATTAACCCCTTATTGATTATCATATGGACAACAAAATGCCACTTGAAATAACTCCACAAGCATCAATCTTGCAAACACAAATAAGACAACAAGATTTTTCACATTGTATTGGAGTTCAGCAATAATGATTGAACCAATAGCAAATCCTTATCTTAAAGTTTTTCAAATGCTTAGGTATTACAGTCTTATTTATATTTACATTTACAAACAACTAGATAAAGTTTTCATTTCAATTCAATTAGTATAATGTTTATTTGCAGTATACTCGAAACAATCATGTAGTGTTGAAACATTGTTCTCTGTGACTGCAGATGAGCAAAAATTGAATAATGTCACTTAGTCACAATGCGCCACCCATTCATCACTGGACACGTAGCTCAGCATAACTTTATTGCAAATGTGGAATAAGTACCAGGGTGTGGGAGCGTTTATATTAAGCAGTATAAACTAAAAACACCATTTTTTTCTCTCAAACTAATAATTAAATAATAGTTAAATACATTGCTCCTGACAACTATCAATAATCGAAAGACGAAAAAAAAAAAAAAAAAAGGAAAAACAAAATCACACAAATTTATGTTTAGAAAAAATTTGCAGTCTATAGACATCGCGGAGTAAGAACTATACCATGAACAATATGCTCAAATCGTAATCTCATCTCAAAGTAAAAACAACAGTTCCCGTATACAATGGTGTACATCCTGTAGAATTTATCTAACGAGAGAATATGTTGTGTATCAGTGTATATCATTATCATCAAACAACGTTAATCCAGTGACATAAAATTCCTCAGAAAAAGTTAGAAACTAAAACACAAACAGTTCTGAATAACTTCCGGGAATCGCAAAGGGTGCTACTAAAGAACATAAATAATCAAAAACAGAATCAGAAATTAAAAAACAGGAAACTAACCGAAAAATTCGACGCAGGTAGGCGTGAGTTGGCCTAATTTCAAATTTAGAGATCCAGAACTTTCAGTATACGCATAAATACTATTATACATGCATATAAATGCATAGAGACGGACGAAGATGTGGATAAAGTTTGACGAAAAGTGAACAAATACAGAGAGGAAAAATAAAAATTATAGAGAGATGGAAAGTACAAGAAAACGGAATATACCGGAAGTAGAATGGCAAGTGTTCCCCCGATCAAGCCCCTGCGAAATTCGCCTCACCGCCACAAACGATCCCCCTCCTCCCCCTCCCCTATCATCCATTCCTTTATTACTATTCTGCTTCCAATTAATCGATTTCCCAGAAATTCGAATCCGAACCAAACAAAAAGCTCTTAGTACGTTCAATTAACCAATTCCTCTGTATTGAAATAACCAAAATCTCAACGTAAAGTAAAATCGCGAGAATCTTCGTGGAAATGTGAAAAGAATTGGACTCAACGAGCACTTTCTTGAACGGTTTATTGAAGAAAGTTGTTGATTTATTCGTTAGCGTTTCAAGATCCGCCCAATATCAACAAAAACTCCAAATTCTCACTCCGTAACGGTTTACAGCTATGCGCATATACATAACCAAAATAGTGCGTATATGTGTATGTATGGGCGAATCCTGTCTTCATCCATAGCTGAACAGAGAAGCGAACAGTGGTATTTCTCTCTACATAATTTTTGGTATTAGTTTGTCTCTCTATAAAACGTGGAGTTACTGTTTTGTGTTGGTGCTGTGGTTTGAAGTTGGGTGGCCTGCGCCTGTTATTTGAGGAAGAAAGGAGAGAGAAAAGGGGGCGATATTTTTCAGAAGATGATCTGGATTTTTGGTAACGGATTTTTCTGTTTAACACTTTCTGTTCAAAGTTGAAAAGGAAACGTTTGTTTAATTTTCGCTTCTCTTTCATCTCCAACAACTCGTGTGACATAGTCGTGTTATTTGAACAGAGAGCTACATAAAACGGTATTTGAAGGGATATTATTTTTCAACATAATCATACCACTTTTAAATTAATGATAATAATATGAACTGCGCCAGCTCTTTGTTGCTTATTTTGGTATCTATTTTGACAAAGTAGTTAATTCTAATTTCTACATAGTCACGCCTAAAAACTATTGCCACATCTTACACTAGTCTCAATCTAACACGATATGATATGACATCGTACGTATCATATGACCATGTGGCATTCTTTAAGACCAAATGACCATGACTACATAGGAAATCACAATTATGTGGCGTATCCAGATGCACACCACATGACCATATGGTGCTGTATATATGGTGTTAGATCAATTTTACGTGTTACACTATGAGGACAATAACTAAGCGGTTAGGTGACATGATCTAGCGTAGAATGAGGCAGGGCATTGAAAAGATTGTTGGAGCGAAGCCCCGTGAATTGAGGGAGTATCTAGCGATGAAATGAGTTTTGTTGGAAAGGGATACCTGGCATGGAAGGTAGACTTGATGATGAGGTGAGATCATATGGAGATTGGGTAAACGAGATGAGTTCAAGTGGGGCAATCAAGAATAACTAGACGAGGTATAAGGAACATCACATATGGTAGTGTAATTAGTTTATGTTTATGTGAAACTTGTAACATTGCATCATTAGATGACTAATGCCACTTTAATTATATCAGTCATGTATTATCACATAAAATGCTATGGCACCATTAGTTCTTTTCACAAATTGTGGCTTTTCTTCATTAAACCATGTTAGTTTTATAATTAAAGACTTGAGTTTTAAATAACGATCGATTTGATCCAAACCTATGCTTAACTTTTCTTAATTTGAACAAGGGTGGCAAGTACAAAATCAAACAAAAAAGTTAGTACTAAATATATATGTATTTTATAATAATAATAATAATAATAATAATGCAAAAATGGAGTTGAATTTTTATATAATGAAAGAAGAAATCTATATAATAATAAGTTAATTAAAAGTTCATGAAAAAAGTAGGCAAAGTCGGGTTAAATGTACCATGAGCTTAATTATTTCATGTGCCAACCACGTTATGTTCGTGGTCCAATATTTGCTTTCCTAATTCCTCCAAAGAAAAAAGTTGTAACAATGTCAAACAACGTGGTACACACTGCCTTTTCTTCTTTATTGGGATATTTCTTTTTCACTCTCTTCTCTCTCGACCCATACCTAATGCCTACGGAACGAATGAGCTAGTTTGGACGATGTTCTGTCGTCTCGTCCATCGACTCATGTGTTGTCTAATTAGTTGTAATTCTTATATTAATTGCATGTTCTGTGAATTTTTTGTAGTTCAAATCGTATCCGTGATAAATCTGAACAAAACTTCACAACCTATACCTTATTTGCTTTTTCAAAGCCACAAGGACATATTTATCGATGCCAATCACCCTAAATGGTAATAGAGTTAGAAGTTTTTGTTCATAAGGGATATGCATCATCTTTCTCGTCCTCAATTCAACGAGGTGGACGTGGACGTGTGCACACTGGGTAGAGCCGCGGGTGGGCGTTTTATGTGCTTGGAAAGGAAGCACAGATTTAATGAGAGATATGGTGAAAGATACAAAGCTATGGAGGCTTTTTTGGTTTTCAGCATTAATGTATTGAAAGCTAGAATGGGGTGTGACCAACATTAGGGCCCTCATTTTTGGGCATTAATTAGAATATATCATGAAAATTATAGTCAATTAATGTAACTGTAGTTTTCATGTGGAAACCTTTCAAGTCATAAAGAGTTAAGCTTTTCACAAAGGAATAACACTATTTGATGAGTTTAATTACTCAATAATCACTAACTAATAGCGGGTTTTCTCTGCTACAGATATAAAAAGAAACACATTACTATCCATACATCTGTCCCTTTACAAAATTTTGACATTGTTTTTTTTTTTTTTTGGTCCTCAAACTTTCTACAATTATAGTCTTTCTAAATCGTATAATTAGTTTCCACTGTGACATAGAAAAATATGTTTAATCCTGTTTAATTTGTCTATATATATCTCAAGTACGCACATTTGCTTTCTTGTCAGATAAATAGTTTAACATTTGATGATTAAAATTGTTGGCAGGAACTAGGAAGCCTGAACTTGTTTTAACTTATTAAAACTGAATCTTATGAGTACGAAGAGGAATATATTCTACATCAGATAATTAGTACACAAAAATTGCATAGAAGTATAATAAACTAGAGCTTAGAGGTATGGGTATGGGTGTAGTGGTTATTGTTGCTAACTTAAGAAAATCATATATGATGGTAAGTATGGTTTTGAACTTCAATATATGATAATATCATTACATATGAAGTAGTTTAAACTTTTGAAGGACTGTGAAACTTGAATAGAACGAGAAGATGAGTCGAGATCTTGTTAGAATATATTGAATAATACCTAACTAAAGAGATTGGGGAAATCGGCATCAACGTGGCTTGGTGATATTTGATTACTTATAGGTTGCACTTGGTACTTGGACATATTTTGCCCAAATGACACGCTAAATCAAGAAAGTACAACTATTTCCAACCAACTGAAATATATAGTTCAACGGTAGGTCTTCCGCATTGGATTTGGTCAAGTTTAGACATGCCCCCATGTTCTACATAATTTTAAGAGGATAGCAACTTAGGGTTTCCTAGGATGGTTGAGACGGTAGTTTTTAAAAATTAGCGGTAATTTTGGAAATTATTTTAGATCTTCTTTGTGTAGTTTTTATTAATTTTTATTTTTATATTTTTTGCTTGCTTGAAAGAGCTTTTAAAAGAAGTTGGATTGAGATGAGTTTCTCAAGTAGTTGAAGTCGAACTTCTCTTAAATAGACCTTAAATGGTTTCCCCTATGTAAGTGGGTTGAATTCAATTCTATTTATCGTGCTTTTCTGGTCGAGCAAGGGTTCTGAATACTGATTAGTGGAATGGAGAAGAAAATCAGCGAGCAGAGAGAGAGAGAGAGCACAAAGCACAAGTATATAGTTTGATTCAGTATAGTTACTAGATTCAATGTGTGAAAATTTGGGATCCGGCTTAGAATGCATATATATGAAATGTGAGCACAATTAACAAGAACAAGATATATATTTTTCCATTAAATTTAATTGGATTCGAAGCTAAATGTACTTTATTTTCCCTAACCAAGATGACGAGTGAACGATAAGGAATGCATCACAAAACTGATGTTTATAGAATTGAGAATTGGTATGCATTTCTTGTCGAGTACTCCATACATCTGATGTTAAAACACAACACGTATGTGTCAAGTTGTATGGAGGAAATCTAGTGGAACGGAAAGAAACAAGCTTTGTTACAAGAAGAGAGGAGAAAAATAGTCGAGTTTGTTGGGTATGGAACCAAAAGAGAGTTGTCCCACATTTTAACTAATATATATAATTCACTATTCCGTCACGGTCGGTTTTTTAGAAGTTTTGTAACAAAACTTCTTATTTTATATAATATGTATTGATGCACATTATGTTTATTTCAAATCCATGAGATGGAATATTTTGTAAAAAAATCTTCAAAGTTTTTTAACACTACTCTTGTTTGGTATCTGATGATTGTGTTTGACAAAAGATGGTGTGAATTTGTTTTTTAAAAGATCACATCATTTTTAAATTAATAGCAGTCCAATTTTAAAAAAAAAAATAATGATCACATTTCTCACATTACCTATTTATTATCACTCATTTTGTCATCTATTTTAACAAAATAGTTTAATCCGGATAGTATGGTCCGTTGGATCTTATTATTATCATCAGAAATCTTTGAATGTCCTATCAAGGATTAGGCCCACTTTTGTTTGGTAGGATGATCTATCAATCACTTGATCTTAGCCAAAAGGCCGAGAAATGTATGATCTATCAGTCACTACTTCAAAGAAACACAAAACCAATTTACCAAAAAAAAAAAAAAAAAGGGGTTTCTTTAATCAAATGTACGGAGAGAATAGTTTGAGGACCAAATAATGAAAGCAAATGAAAATTCGTCATCCCTAGAAGTTCAGAGTACTTAATAGTTCATGGGCCGTAGCCCAATTTACAAGCCCAAAAGAGCTGTGGCTCAATTTACAAGCCCAAAAGAACAAGAGAACTTATTTTAGGCCTCCCTGCATAGAGTGATGGTTTGATGTGTCACGCGATATTTGACTGAAAATGATAAAATGCCTATGTCTAGTAGTATTCCACCACATGACAAAAGGTTATTGGGGAAATCGACACATTATAAGGCCTATGTATGTGAGGGGCCACACAACTATCTCAATAATTTCTCATCCTATGTGTATGGCGAGATTACCTCACCTTACCTCTAGGGAGAGATTATTATTGGCACTATAATGTCGTCACATCCTTATGTATATGCATCAGACACACTATATCAACATCTGATGGTATAATACCTTTAGATATTTGACATTAGATTATTACTAATGATATTTGACACTTTAACAAATGGGCGATGGTTGACATTTCCGTCATTTCATATCAATGTATCACAGAATTAAATTAGGAATCAATTACTCTCAATTCTAAAAATATAGACTTGTCCCTTCCAATATATATATATATATATATATATAGTGTTTTTTAATTTTTTTAAATATATCCAAAGAATATACTTTATTTCTTTGGGTTATTTTCATTGTAGATCCACAACCTTTCAATTTTATATCAATTTTATCTCTATTCTTTTTTTTAAGACTACTAAGTCCCCAACCATTCATTTATTATTGTATTACGTCCTCAACGTTATATTACTTCTCTAACCTTTCAATTTTCACCATTAATCTCAATCAAAATGACTATTATATTATTGATTCTTTATTTCTACTATTGATCCTCAACTTTTTAATTTCTATATAATTTTGTCCTATTATTTTTTGAGCACGTAAAAGCCCAGCCTTTTATTTTTTGTTATGTTATATCTCTATTAATACTTTTCACACTATCATTTTAATTCTTACTATTAATATCTATTAAAATTTTCATTCAATTGTGTTAGAGCTGATTAGAGCTTGTGGATTTTTTATTTTTTATTGTTCTTTATGTTTTATTTAAATAATTAATGATATAATGAAAATTTTAATAGATATTAACAGTAAGAATTAAAATATTAGTATGAAAAGTGTTACTGGGCATATATTATTTCTGTCATCAGTGTTTCAATTACTAATATTAATTCTAACTAAAACTACCATTAAACCTTTAATTATTTAAATAAAAATAAAAAATAAAGAATAATATAAAATAAAAACTCTACATTTCCTAACATATAGTGATAATAAAAAAAAAACTCGATCTACACCAAACTTAATAGATCGGAAGAGCGTCGTGTAAAAAAAAAAGTTTCCGATCTGAGAGTCAATATAACAAACCATAATCACATATCACGTAGTGGATATAGATTAACGTGGATCTACAAAAAAAATTATTTTCAATTTACAAAAATGAAACCGCACTCTAATGCACTAATTCTAATTTTTTATGGAGATATAACAAGATAAAAAATAGAATGTTAGGCTTTCAAGAGCTCAAAAAATAATAAAGACAAAATTATATATAAATTGAAGGGTTGGGGACCTATGGTGGAAACAAAGTATCAAGGGTATAATAGTCATTTTGACAGAGGTTAAGAGTGAAAAGGGTTAATTTCACAAAAGGTCCTCAACCTTTGAGTTAAGAATCGATTTCCTCCCCAACATTTTTTAAGACTCCCCTGGGTCCCCAAACTTTTATAAATACTCACAAAAGGTATTTTTTTCACTATTCACTCAACTTTTCATAGAAAATGACGATTATACCGTTTAGCCTTTTAATTTTAAAAATATTAAAAATAATAAAGAACTAAAAAAAACCCATCCCACCCCCTACCAAGAGGGCTGCTGGAAATGGCTGCCAGAGCCATTTCAGGCGACTAAAATGGATCCCCCTATTTTGCTACCCGAAATGACTGCCGTGTTGGGAGGGGTGGGGTGAGTGTTTTGTTCTTTTTTTAATTTTTTTATAGTTTTAATAATTTTAAATATTTTATTTTTAAAATTAAAAGGCTAAAGGGTATAATCGCTATTTTTCATGAAAAGTTGAGTGAATAATGGGAAAAGGATCTTTTGTGAGTATTTATGAAAGGTTAGGGATCTAAGAGTGTCTTAAAAGGTTATGGACGAAATTGATTCTTAGCTCAAAGGCTGGAGGCCTTTTGTGAAATTAACCCCAGTGAAAATTTAAAGGTTTGAGACAAAATGTAATGTTGAGAACGTAGTACGATAACAAATGAAAGGCTGTGGACTTAGTAGGCCTAAAAAAATAGAGATAAAATTGATACAAATTTGAAAGGTTGAGGACCTACAGTGAAAATAACCCTATTTCTTTATTGAGAAGATTAATTTACATTTATTTTCTAACTTACCTCTATTTAATTTAAGTGTGGCTGCATTGATACTACACTTTTTACTAACTGCATCACATCGTAATTGCATACAATTTCCTTGTTATTTATGTCATATTTTCTATTGTTAATCTTTTATTAACTATGACATATTATATCGTATAATATTTTGATTTTAAAAATTTCGTTGTTAGAAATTTCTAATTTTTTTAATGAGAAATTACTAATTTTTTAAATAAATCAAAAAGTAATATCTTTATAAAATAGAACTACTATTTTGCTAAATTTGAAGTACAAAAACATAATTTTTTGAACATAAACTCATTATTAAGAAAATGAGGTGATAATTAAACGAAGAACTCGAGAAAAAATATGGTAAAAACTATTAGGGATGTAAATACTACAAAAAATAAACATTGGGGTTTTGCACTCAAATAAACATGTAGTGGATGGTATATATATTTTCGGTTAATTTAATACTTGATTATAATTATCCAACTAGATCTCACCCGTGCGTTACACGGGAAGATAGTAGTAGTTCAGATAATAACAAAGTCGAATTTATATATTTTTTTAAGAAATTCTGAAACGGAAATTGTACGTGACGATTTAACTGTTAAGTTAATATCTTTGTATTTAATTTTGAAGAATATGTCTACCATATTATACATGAGTTAATGCATCCTATTTTATTTGTTGCTGGTTTAGAATTTAGAATGTGGATAGGTTATTAATCAGCTTAAATGGTAATCGAAATGCATGATAAACGAAAACTAAGTCGACGGAAAGACAATTATATAATAATTATAATTATAAAATGCACCAAAAATTATTGCATTAGATTTTTAAATTATTTACGAGAAAATAAATCTATTAATCATATATTCATGAATATATTTGCTATTTGAATTAACCTACTAACTTATTTGAAGGAGATGTAACTTGAGTTAGGAATATTAGAGAGAGATAGAGAGCAGAAGTTACCAAGAACCAACTAAAATGACCAAAAAAACCCCGCCTTAAGCAATTTAGGTGGAGAAAAATACGGTCAAACTTTATCGCAGCGCATCTCGTTTTGTTTATATATGTATTTTAATTGTTACTCGTCATTAAATAAATGTAAATTAGGAAGATATACATGAAAATGTGATATAAGAAATTGACATTCTTAATCGGTACAGATTCATTGAATGATTCAACTTATCATATGAATATTTTTCATCCCCCAAAATTGTGTCACATTTACAATAGTCTAATTTACATAACGATACTAATTTACCATTATTTACAAATTTAATTATCAATTTTAAACTTTATTTTACTCATTAAATATAAATAAATTAGGAGGACGGTCTGTAAAATATATTTGTCCAATACAATTCTTAATTTTTGTAAAAACTCAAACAAGTCAATATATAGGATGAAAGGGGTATGATACCATAAATATAGATAAATTGGGGGGGGGGGGACTGTTTGTAAAATATATTTTTCCAATACAGTTCTTAATTTATGTAAAATCTCAAACAAGTCAATATATAGGACGAAATGAGTATGATACTACTGATCTCTCCATTCCATCAAGATAGAACAATTCCAATTTGCACAAATATTAAAAAAAATCTATTAATATTATTGGAAACGTAAAATCTGAAAATATTTTGTAATATAACTTTTATTTACCAATTATTTCACTTTAATGTTTTTATTTTATTGATCATTGATGATTAATGGATACAGTGTTTTTATTCTATTGATGATTGATGCTTGATGGATACAGTAATTTACGATAAGTAACGAGATATAGGAAAATTAAAATCAGAACTAATTATTACTTAGATTTCCTCCATCTCATAAAAATATGCCCATATCAATCTTTCACGTAAATTAAAAAAATATGAATTAATGTGGTTAGAAATACAAAATTTACATTTACTTCCCCAATATACCCTTATTCAATGTTGAATCATTTTTTATTTAGTCAACATAGTCATTAATGCATTACAAATCTATATATCAATAAAGGTATTTAAGTCTTGGTACTTTTTGTACCGTGGTTTTCCTGCCCATTTTATGCGGTGAAACTAGCGGTTAAACTATTTTCTTTTCTTTGATCTTTTTCCCCCTTTCTCATTTTGATTTTCGCTTTTTGGTATAGATGGATTCATTTTATCTAGATGTCATCCTTGATTTTCTCCTTTAATACGGTTCTTCAGTCCTCATCCAAACTATTCTTTATTTTTTTAATTATTTAATGATTTTCCTAATTTATTTTAGACCCATATAGCAATTACCTTAATCTCTTCATTCCCAAATTTTTGGTTTCATAAATTTCACCTTCATTACCCAATTTTCGTTCCATCAGTTTGAATTTCTTGATTTTTCTAATTAACCTACCAAAATTTAATTTCCTGATTTTTCTTTGTAATCGAAATCTTTTCCAAATATCCCCATTCAAATTTGTGTAATTATATTTGCACCACATTTTTTATTTGGTACATCAATTACACTTAAGTTTTTTAAAGTTTAACTGCTATTATAAATATATCCTTAACTTTTTTATTCGTTTGACTATTATCTTTTACCTTCCATTATTAATAAATTTTACAAATATTAATAATTTTCATCTAAAACTTTCTTTATCTCATCACGAAAAATTGTACAAACTACAAACAATTTCATATAAGTAAATAACGATGGAAATTTTTTTCATGATATTAAATCATACTAGCTTAATATTTGAATATAAATCATATAGAAGGAAAATTTATGTTATTATAATTAAAATTATAGTATTAAATAAAAGTGAAGACCTTTTTAGTGCAATTAAAATGTAGTGCGCCAAACAATTTTTTTTGTGCGAACATAATTAGCCTTCGAGCTTTTCTCCTTTTTTTCATTTGTTTCCTAATAAAACCACATATCTTCCACCCCTCTTTCATCGGGTATTGGCCTTATATATTGTTGGGCTCCAAGATTCGCAAGCTTTAATTTTCCTAAGCACCATAAACATGATTTTCATTTTTTTCAACAATAGAAGCTTGATTTTATTTTAGCCATGCCACACTTCTATGTTTGTTGAAGGATGCTGGTGAGGTGGAAAATTTGCTTTGCTTTTTCTCGAATGTTTCCCTATCCATGAAGCCATAAATTATATATCAATGGTTGTTAAAATTGTAAATCTTCTCTCAATAGTACTTTTACACCTCAAGAATCAAGTAGTTACCTCATATTCTGTGGATCAAGTATAAGCAATGTTGCAGTTGATAAGCAACATATAGTCAAGGTAATTGTCGTGTCTCATGCTCTTGAAGTGCATCAGTGGCATAGTTCTAGCAATGAGCTAGTTCTAATTGTGCGATTTTAATTCTGTGCTACATTAATATGTTCTTGGGAAACTAAAAAAACTTTTCCAAATAATGCTAAAAACACATGACAGTGGGATATGCTCCCACAAATCTTGAATATGAAGGAAACATTACATTAAAAACTTTAAGCATTATTTTGACCAATAATTTTCATTTAACTCTTATTATCTTCTTTTTATTTTTTATTACTCTTATGATTTATTTGTTATTAGTGTTAGCAGTACTTGATATTTCCCATATATTAGTTTGTACT